>JAIPRM010000331.1:0-62253 GCA_025469315.1 Stegophylla sp. TES_Ste_2020 | reverse complement strand
AATTAATCACATTTTGTCTATACATATTGTATTCTAGTATAAGGTAACCAAATTCTATAAAATAATTTAACAAATACCTATCTTACTTAACGAATAATAATAAAAAGCATTTTCTCGGTAGGATTAGAAAGTTTAGTACAATAAAATTGTATTGTTTTTGTCGTAAAAAATGCAATTTTAAGTTATGTATGACTTGATATAAAGTACAAACTCACTAAATAGTGTGACCCTTGGAAAAATATGGGTCCAATGATATTCACGTGGTTACTAATCACATTTTGAGGAAACAGGAAGCTATAAATAAAATATTAAGATTCTATAATTACAGTTCTTTGTGATACATTGTACAATAAGAAATATTCAATTATTTAATTAAGTTAAATTTAATTTATTAAAATTTTCGCGGCACACCACAATATTATCAAGGCACACTAGTGTTCCGCGGCACACCCTTTGGGAAACACTGGCCTAAAGAATTCAAAGTCCTTTCTTTTTTTTTTTTAATTATTTTATCAAGTTTAAAAATGTTATATTTATACTTTATTTAGTATACGTTCTTATTAACATATTCTGTTGAAATATTATTATTATTATTCAAAAATTATAAAACTTAAATATAGAAATTTACTAAAAACATTTTCATTTAAAAAAGAATCAACTGTTGGAGGGGGAGGGGATAAAATTAATTTTTGGTTTGTCTCGTATTTTTAATTTTGAAATCTGGCAACCCTATATGAATATGTTTGTATTAAATTTTCAGCTCTTAATATCCATACATTAAAATTGTATGAATTAAAAACTAACAAAAAACAAGAAATTTTCAAAATGTCGTACTTACCCCAAAATTGGTCAAATGTTTTTGAAAATTTAATTAGGTGTGCGCGTGACTATTTTTAGTAGTTGGTGAAATTTTCAACTTTCTAGTTCTATTATTTTGGAAGTTATGTCAAAAAAACAAAATCGAATTTACGAAAATTCGCGTTATGCTGTTTTTTATCGTTTTTGTTCATTTTTGGGTAGTCTAGGTGTGCGCTTAAAAAAAGTATTGAGAAATTGGAAAAATGACCTCCAAAAGTACCAACTTGACAACATTTCCGTTCTGTAGAGTTACTGATCAAAACTTTTGGACCAATATCTCTACTCGAAGTCTTGTTTCCATACAAAAAAAAAAAAAAAACACAGATTTGTAAAACCAATACATTCTTCACTTTCGCTCAGAATCTAAAATTCAAAATCATAATATTGTGACGATTTGTGTTTGATATTATTTATTTGCATGATACTGAACTTTGCTCCATTCCGAATCTTTCTTTGTTTGACTCACTTTATCCCTCACTTGCTATGTAAGCTCATATTGCACACTTGCACCTTTCACGTTTAGCATTCCTCAGTCAAATCAAAAGCTACCCTCGATTTGTTGTGGTGCAAGGTGGGTGGGGCCTTTCGATTTGATAATGATTTGCTATGAAAAACCTAAGAACCAATTAATGTGCGAATGATTTCACTGAGTAAAATCATAGTACTTTTGTACTATGACTTTAAATGTCATTTAAATGATCATTTACTTCCTAGTAATATGGCTATGCTATAAAAAATTTGCACATTAGTCTATTTCAGACTAAAGCCTTAATGTAAAAATATATATTTTAATTCACAGAATTTAATTCATTGTATGGAGATGCATTTTGACACAGTCATGGTAGACCGACCCATGATCTTACAATCACTGTATCAGTTACACAATACATTGAACGATAGAAAAATACTTTCATGGGAATTTTTCTTAGGAAGGTTTGATGCAATTTTTATAGAAGCGCAAATACAGTTAAAAAAAAGTGGTGATATAACACATGTTCGAGGTGAGATTGAATTCAAATTTAGAATTAATTCATAACACATTCATATTATGATTCAAGTAAAATTAATAATACTGCAAATTTATTTGTTTATTGTAATAGATTTAAGAAATTCTGATATCACCAGTGATTCTTTCATTAAAAAGGTTCAGAGAGCTCATGAATCTATGGCCCATTCTTCAGAATCGAATTCTGTACGAACATTGAGTGCAAGTTTTGGTCAAAAATGGCCATATAAAAGAACTATGTCTGCACCAGCTTCTACTTTGTCAAGAAATGATCCGAAATATAATGGTAAGGAATGTGATTAGTAGAAATATTATTTGTTTAAAAATTAAGTTATGTATCTATACATAATAGAACTCTAAAATTGTAGGTAATTACAAAGATTTAGATTAATGGATTAGGGTGTTATATCAAATTATTTAAATAAATAGAGCATAATATTCTAAATTATAATTGATAATTTTAATTTATATAGCAGTTATAGTGTATATAAATTATTTCTAGGAGATAAAGTTTATAATAGACAGTTTTCTGCTCCAATTTTGAAACGAAAAACTTCACAGCTAATTACTCCAATATTATCTATCCTTCCAGGTATAATTCAAACTAACTGTTAATATAATTTTATACAAGCATTTTATAATTATTTCTATCATATTTGATATTAGACCATTCTTATGGAATGGATTCTCATGAAGACAATGCTGGGGAACTTTTACAACAAATTATTGATTTGGAAGAATCTGATAAAGAAACTAGCAGTCTAATTGTGTTTTTACTTATGCAATTTATGTCACGGCCAGAACACGTAATTAATTTTCTTTTCTTTAATGAGTAACTTACATCAAGGTGTAACAGAATCATTTATAACAGGCATATCCAGAAGAATCTAAATACGGAATTAGAGTTCAAGGGATTGTATTGCAACATTTATATTTGTTGTTGGGTTATAACTATAATGAAAAAGGATTTCTCATACCACCTGATAAATTAAGGTTTTTATTGTTACTTCACATAATTTTAATATTCATGTTTATTTATTCATTATTCTGTATTTATATAGAATCTTACCAGTTTTTAATTCATTTTTATCTAATTTACCCCAAATGTTGGATCAAAATTTTACAATGGGTCATGTTATTGCTCCTACTGCACTGTTATTGCTTCAATATTGCCCTTCACCCGAAACACATTCTGTTAATGCAACATATTCTCTATGGTTTTTAGAGCCAATGACCAGAAAGTCATGGCTCATGTCAGTGATGGTGTATTTGTATAAGGTACTAAAATTTATTTGAAAATATATCGACTATTTATAAAGATATTGGAATGATTAGATTAATAATATTTTATTGCAGTATAATTTTGATAAAGAACCAGTCAGTCTTCTTGTAATATCATTAATGGAAATTGTTTTAAATACACTTAATGCACATCAACATGTCTGTAATAGAATACCTCCAACAGTTGTTATGCCAGATGCATCAAAAACCAAAGGTTTGTTGTACTAGTTGAAACTTTTAAAGAAACATGATATAACATTTATGATAAATTTTAATAGAAAAAAATGGTGAATCTTCTTCTATGGAAGCTCAAAAATTATATGAATCTCAACCATCTACCTTTAGAAAATATCCCATTAGTATGGAAACTCACTGGGAAGAGGATATTTCATTTCCCAAAAGAAATTCACATAAGCAAGGGTCTATGTGCGTAATTCTTAACTTTCGATAAAATAGATAAACTTAATGATCGTACACTATTATATGTATAAATTTATTAGTGGCTCGACTGAACCAGATGAAACAGAATCAGATTTGGCTATTGTTCCAGAAAAGTATAAATCAGATAGTACAACTGGTCATTACAGTTCACATGTATGTATTTAATTAAATATTGGTTTATTTTATTAAATCTTATTAATTTACTAAATATACATCCCTATATCTTTACTTAATATATACCATTCGATATAATATTTATATCATAAATACTGTGCTTAGAATCTAAAAAAAAAAAAAAAAAAAAAACAGTAAAAATTGTTTCTATTCATTCACCTCATATGCATGGAAAGTCTGGCAAGTGGTTGGAATTCAGATTGGCCAGCTCTTAGCCGTGACATGTACCAAAATAAATATGCTGTGAATTGGTACAAAAACCTTTGAAGGGTATCCAGTCATCAACTGATAAAGGACGTGTGAACCCGAAAACTATTCATTTTTTGATAAATGGGAAAACCTGGCAATCGAGTGAAGTTCAACTGATTCCAAACTCCCAAATTTCTTTGTAATCCTACCATAGTAGAATTTTCTCTGGAAATTAAAATCTAGAAGTGTGGATAATCAAATATTTTAATATATACAGGGATCATTTGATGAGTCAGTGGATGAAGCTTATAGTAAAAAAGGACCATTTAGATCATTTTGGTCTAATGAAAACAATGTTGATGTAAGAAAAGTATAGAACACTATATAATAATTTTTAAATGAAAATTAAATGTTAAATCATTTTAGGAGAAAGCAGATAAATGGGGCGTAAAAGAAGGTATGAAAATGTTAGCAACTTCAGCAATAATTAGTGTTGCCAATCAATCAAATTTTTTATCACAACCCGTATTAGCGACTACTTCTACTTCATCACCTGAAATAAATACTACATTAAAGTAATTATATACCTATTCAAATAAATATAAATGTTGAAACTTCTTATTATATGCTCTTTTAGTATTATGATTTGTGCTTAATTATATTTAAGGAAAATTAGAAATATTATGTGTTATTGATTTGCTATATTTTAATATCGCTATTAATTTGTATATTTAGTTTATTTTGAACACAACAAATTATCTTTTTTTAGAAAATCTGAAGAAGTTCCCGAAGATAACTTTCGGAAAAAGTTGCCTTCATTTTACCACCCAAAAGACACTAGTCAAACATCCACGTCATCTTCTTCAGTAACATCACATCCACCTTTAATGTCCAACATAAAAGATAAAATACTATTACAAAAACCACCTTCAAAATCATATAACTGCCCTCAGTCTCCTCTTTCTAAAATGAAAGTGCATACAAGTTCATCATTTTCTAATGGTAATTTTTTAATTTGAAAATTTTACACAATAATAATAATAAAAACTTAAATATTTAGAATCGACTGAAATTGATACAAATTTGGGATTTAAATTGGAAGTCAATTTGGAATCAAAACCATTGGAAATTCCGGTACAAGAACGTCTTTTACCAATTGGGACAACTATAAGTCTTGTGCAAAAAATTAACAAGACTTTTGGCTTAGGAGATGTCGACTCAGCGTCACAGTCATCATCTCTTAATAGGGAGGATAGTTCGGAAAAAGAACAAGTACATTGTATTCATACTATTTACTGTAAAATAAAATATTTCTCATATTGACAACAAAAAAATATTCCCTTCTTCCTTTGCAATTTCATTTAAACAGATTTAATTACATACAATATTATTAATATTGTTACAAAAATTACCCTTATTAACAGGATTTAATCTAAATAATGAAATAAACTAACATTTAATTTATCAAAATTGAGTAACATTGTATATAATATCAATGATACATCTCTTTTGATTCATAAAACCTTACTTTTAGTTTATCATTCTTGCAATATTTCCTTAAGACTATTTCTTAATTTCTATTCAAGACCACAAAACTATAAATTTTGAACAAAGTATTTGGTTTTTGTTATTTTTTGATTCTGATCGAAGCAAAGAAACTAGAGTTTTTATGATGATGTTAATTTTTTTTCTACTTTCTTTTGTTTAAGTTTACACATATTCTTAAAGAATTGCTTGTTCTAAAATTTCAAATTTTTGCGTCAAGATAGTATTTAAAAGAAGTCATTTTTCATCAATCTCAACTATTTTCTCAAAATTTGGGAAATCTACTAAAATGCAAAGAAAAAAAGACTCAAAAACTTTCTTTTTTAATCCATAGGTAGGTATAAAAATATTTGTTCAAAAATCTCGACCAGGAACTTTTGTCTTTTTATCTGTGTACACTTTTTCGTGGAATATAAAATTGGTTGAGTAAAAAATAAATTTCACAATTTTTAAGTGAAATTTTCTTAAATAAACTGAGGATCCATTCAGAATCGTTTTATTGAAGAAATGATTTATCATTTTTTTAAATTCAATACATCCACCTAGAGCATCACATGCATGGAGCAAAAAATACCCCATGATCAGTAGAATATGCTAAGATTTTTTGTAACTTCTACAGCGATCTCATGACACCCATGTTTTTTTAGAAAGTTAAAATTATATAAAAATTTATTTCTCGTAGATATTACAAAATATTGAATCAATGCAGGGTCAGAAACAATAAAAGCTTTACGTATTGGAGAGAAAAATATTAAAAAATATTACATTTTGAGTACTTACACAAAATTTTGCTCATCAACAATTAATAATTTTATTTTTTATAGAAAAGTCCTCATAGTCCACGCAAATTAATAAAACAAAGTGCTCTAGATAGTCCCGAAGACAAAGCATCAATACCATCTGCTACACGACGTTCACCAAATTATGGAAATGATTTACATAGTAATATTAATCATAGGTAATGACATTTATTAATGTAAGATTGAATTAGTATCCAATCACTTTTATTAATACATTACCTACGTTACTATATATTTTAATTAAAAATTAAGTAGGCAGGTTTCAAAAAAATACATTAAATTATCACACTATTATAAATGTACAAACTTAATTTTTCATTTGTGCTTTAACATAGTTACATATTATAATTATTTGGTAAACTATTGTTATTCATGTCATTGTAAGCAATGCTGCATTGAGTGAAAATTGATAAAATAATGAATTTTAATTTTAATGGGTTAAATATTAAAATTTTAGTATCCAGAAGTATTTTTATAATTTGATTTAAAGAATCATGAAAATATAAATAGATGTTTTAATATTTTTTTCGATGAAATACAAAAGTTGTGTTAGCAACATGTTATTGAATTTACTTAAAAAATCTATTACCTACCATATAATATCTTAAGCCTATTCTTACTTTAAAATTACAGTTAAATTTATTCATAAATTTACTTATTACTCACTATAGTAAATTTGTTGTGTCATAATTAGTGAAAACTAACTTTTTTTTTTTTTTCAGAAATGTCAATGTTCAAAATTCAGATCCTCGGATTTATGAAACGTTTTGTTCAAATAAAAATGTTAGTAATGGTGCGAGTCGCATTGGAATAGATTGTTTACAAGAAAGGTACATATTTTGCTATAATTTACAATTTATTAATGTAATGTATCTTTAACAAACACTTTCGTTTTTAATAAATGTTAAAATACAACATTGAAAACAAACAAATATGTCTCACTTGGATTAAATCAAGAGGGTAACAGAGTAATAGTCTATTTCATTATTCCTGTGAATAGTCAATTTTCTATGTGTTGAAATTTAAAGATTTTATAATTACTAAATGACTTAATTAATTTTAACAATTCTGTAAACATAAATAAATCTGTATATGAGAAAGTTATAGTTGTATCATTTTCTACATAAAAATAATAAATTTAATTTGTGACAATGTAAATAATAACAAAAATAAATCCACCGTTTTTTGGATGAACAGTCATTTGATCTGTATTATAACTCTTAGACACTTGTTAAAAATTAATTATTGAGCTAATTATTAAGAAAATATGATTACATGGAGGAAAAAATGTGAAAACATTTTTATAAAAAGAAATTTCTTCCATACTGAGAATTAATATTTTTTTAGAAAAAATTAGGTATTTCTAAAGTTCTATATTTATCTTAAACATGGTCAAATGTTTTTCAATATTTTTTCAATCTGTATTACAATGTCTTATTATAACAAGTGAAAATTTAAAGTTTCAAGTACTATTAATTTTGGAATTACAACTAAATTAAGTTCATTAAAAATCTAGTGTCTAACATAATTTATCGTTTTTATTCAATTTTTCAAAAAGATTTTGTGTATCAAAAAAAAATATGTACATCGTTATAAAACCACTTGTTTCTTTGTTCCACACAGAATCGTAAAGTTATAAGAAGGAAGTATGGGTAAGAGACATCTGGACTTACTAGACATGTGCTTGATTTGAGGTATTTTTCGGAAAAACAATTGAGAATTTAGCAGAATATCTTCTCTAAAGTACCACCCAATCCGAATTCTCTACCGGAAATCATATACTACACATAACTAATTCCAACACTTTTTCACATAGAAAGAATGTATAGAAAAAAAAAAATACTAATAAAAAAATTATCATTATGAAACCATACTTCTTTGCTCCACTCAGTATCTAAATTATTTATACCTAAGTACATATTATTGTTTATAGGTGTAGTGAATGTGGAACGCGTAAAGAAGAATATAGTGATGATGAAATTGGACTTTGTATTGTGTTGTTGGGGACATTTGTGCATCGAGCACCTTCAGTTGCTGCATGTCTTTTGCCAGAAATACTTACAGTGTTAACAAAGTACTCGAATGATTGCCTGTTGTGTTACTTACTATCTTATAAATAATTGTTAATTTTTTTGGAACAGATTTCACTCTAAACCTACATTTTTATGGCAAAAAGAGAGTCAAAAATTTTTACCTTGTGGGTCTACAAGTATTGCAAAGAAATTTTTGAGATGCATTCTTTATCAACTTGCACCAAATGGAGTGTTTGCACAAATATTCCAAATGAAACATATTGGTAATATTCATAACTGTTAACTTATAATATTTAAATGTGTTTGTGTGTGTGTGTGTTTGTATATTTCTTCAAAAATGATTCATCATTACAAATGTCCATGTAAAACTTTTCCCTCCATCCAAAGTTTAATAAACAATATCCAAATTCTCCCTGAAAAAATGTCTTGGCCATCAGGGGGGGTAATAGGGTAAATACCCCTCCCTTGAGCTTATTATATAAAAATGTATTACATTGTGACTTGTGAGAAATTCTAGTTTTATTCAGCATTATAACGATAATAAATTTTATTTACCCCCCCCCCCTTGAAAAATTTCTGGATCCGCCCCTGTTGGCCATGATCTAATAATTGCAGAAATACTTAAACAGCCATCCAAAAAGGCAACATATTTCTATCATACATATTTAACACTGTCTTACTTTTTTGTGCTATTGAAGTAATTTCTTTAATTCATTCTTAAATCAAAAACATATAATAATATTGGCCTACTACTATTAGCTTAACCAATAATATTGTCAAAGATTTTCTCCAAATAGTTTCTTAAATACATTACAGTCCAGTCATATTACCATCAACATTTCTTCCCTTATTGTTCTAATATACAACAAATTGTGAATTATAATTTAAAAAATAAAAATAAATTCAACATTTTGATATTACTCATAATAATGGTAATACCTACCTAATATTTTTTTCAAATATTATAATGAATTCATAAGTTATGAATTTATCAATATTTTATATAAAATAACATTTTTTAGTTATTTTATTGTCTACATTGAATAAACTATTCTGGTTAATCCCTGTATAATAATTATAATTATGCTTATATTATTGTTTTTCAAACTTGAGGAAGTACAGTGTAAAATCTGAAAAATGTACTGTACTTTACTTAAACTACACACATACAAACACCTCCTTTATAGGATAGTAAAAGATAATTATTGTGCTATTATAGAATGCAATGAAAATTATTTCTTTAAAAGTATTATACAAGCTTTAATGGATTTCAATGAAATGAATCCTATCGAGCCATTACAAATGGTTTTAGAAGTAAGTAATAAATACTATATATTATAATAGTATCATAAGACATCTAAAACTTGAGTAATGTTATCCTGAAAGTTAAGTTGTTATTATGGTAATATGAGATAATAGAGAATAATATTACGAGACATTACAATATAATTATTATAATGTATATTATATTAATTTATCAAATCATGAACATAAAAAAATTGTAAATACTTCACACCTTGAGTATTTTTCACTCTTCGGATAGTATACTCATATTAAATATTTTTTTGCCAGTTGTATATATTATTGAGAATTACATTAGGTATAAAAATATGTTGAATATTTCTAAAAACATAACTCTAAATTTGTGTATTTTTTAGGTCTTAAATTCTAAAAAATCGTTGTCAACTGATACTTGTTGTATTATGTTAACAAATGTAACAAACTATATTGATTTATTAACAATTGACACTACTGGAACAACATCAACTTTAACTTGGACAACTATTCTCAATCAATTTGACGCATTGTTCAGAAAAATACAACTAACAATAAGTAGCTTTGAAAATATTAATTTAATATTTAAACTGATGATTACAGTACTTAAAATACCAGGAATTATTTCAACTAAGGTATAGTTGTTTTCAAATATATAAATATAATCCACTTATATTATTTTAACTACTTTGTACTAATTAGTAACTACTAATTGTTTTACTATTTAATATTTGTTCATTTATAATCTAGTTTTAGTTTAATATTAAATCGTAATATATTAATATTATTTTAGAATATTTTGGACCCATTTTCAAAAATATTAACTTACGCTCTTCAACAACATTATATTGATTATTATTTATTGGTCGATCTTTGTTCGTCAAGCTACAAAACATTTGCGAGAGTAAGAATTTCTTATATTATAGTTTTAAAAATATTCTGATAGAATATACTGATATTATATTTTGATAAAATATGTAAAGGAAAGAGAAAAAACATTATTAACAAGAGCAGTAACAGTTGAATTAATACAAGCATTAAAGTTCAAAACACAGAACCTCAACAACAATCTTTTGGTTTATGTTGCATTTATACTTCAAGTAAAATACTTTTAATAAATACATAGAGAACAAAATAGATATAACTTGTTGTTACTTTAGGATGTTGGTGGAATATTACCAGAATGCTCAGCAATTGATAGCATTGTACCAACTTTTCCAGCAATTGTAACTAGTGTTCCAACGGGTGCATCAGAACTTTTGCGAAACAATTTACAAGATATTTTAGATTTCTTAACAGACTTCAATACTCTAACAAAACTGAAGGTTTATTCTTCAATCTATTTTTATTTTAATTATGTTTCTATGAATTTATAATAAATTAATATATACATAGATTAGGTGTACAACACCAGAAGAAGGTATTAATGAAGATACTTTTGGAAGTACTGTAAAAGCTGGTATGTCTCAGTATCTATCATTAGAACTATTAAAAAGTAATACCCGAGATGCAAGATCATTAAATAAAATATTCCCTTGGTTATATTATGGACCAAATGAAATGCAAACAATCGGGTAAAAATGTATTCATTCATTTTATGTTTATATGTGTTACCGGCAATATGGATAATCCAGTATTTTGCGAAATACCTAGGCATTATGTATTATGCTAAACATTAAGTAAGAAATATGATAAAAGTAAACAAAATTTGGTAACACCTATTACCTACGACTTTATACTTATCGTCACGGTCATTGATTTTGGTCTGTTTAGTTTAGTTTAAATCACGTTATATGTAAAATAATATTGAAAATCTTTTGTTTTATTTACATTGCCTTAAATCGGTCGACAACATGCATAATGCCATTTTTGCAAAATACCTAAATTATTCATATTACCGATAACATATACATACCTTATCCACAATATATTTGCAAAGTTTTCATGTATTAGGAAATCTATATTATAAAAATATAGTTTTGTGATTTCATAATAAATTTAAATGTTAAATTGACTTTTAGGTTATTATAAACTAAATTAACTCCATCCTGGATATTTAACAATATACCTGTAGTTTTTAAATATTTTTTATTAACTGTATATGATGTATGTATGTATTTCAGACTATTTTTATATAATTGCAAAGACTTTTCGGATTGTCTCAGTCACATACGATTATTATCATGGATTTTAATTGGATCACTCTCGTACTCTACGATGCAGAATAGACCATGTCTTCCATTATCTCAAGACGTTTCATGTCAAATAGCTGATCACGTGAATATAATCATGACAGGATTTGCAGAAGAGTCGAAATCATCAGTTATTCATATGTCTTCTCTCTTTCACGCGTTTGTGCTTTGTCAAGTAACAACAATCAAACTTACAAATAATTCATAAAACACGATTGTTATAAATAATATGTATTAACTGTTAGTTATGGACAATATATATGGAACAAACAGCTCAACAAATGGTATCGGCTGGTGATCATCACTCATTTACAATGAATATATTGCATGACTTTTGGAATAAAGTAACTCAGAGTATGCTCAATCTGTCATCAAAATCAAAAACGGTTTGTTACATTGTTTTTACATTCTTCATAAGTGTTTGAAACAATAATTTAAAATTTAACTACACACAATTATTATACTTATTTGTTTCATATTTATTTTATATTTAGATGGGGGAGAAGGTGAATTTACATTTTTTGAGTTTACTTGAAGCATTACTAGAGTGTCGTGCTGTAACATTATGTAAACTTATACCTATGTGGAAAGAAGTTTTATTTACTGATAAAAACATTAAGGTATCTATTATACAAATTGTTTTATAAATAATAAATATAGTTATTTCAATTTGTAGTATTGAAAATAAAATAATATAAATATATATTTAGAAGTTTTCATAGGCGCACATAGGAGGGGGTTTCAAATAAGCATTCCCACTTTCTTTAAACAATTAATTTCAATACTTTACAAACTATTTTTAATTGGATTAGAATTTAAATATTTCAAATGTTGATTTTGTTATTTATACAATGTGTCTCGGGGGGAAGTGACCGGACAGTGTCATAAGAAAGTATACCAAAAGTTATACAGAATCCACCTTTAAATGGAGGGTTTAACTTTATTATGTTTGAAATTATAGGCGATTTAACATTTTTTTTATCAAAAACAAATGTACAGAGATTTTTTTTTATGTATCTTCCAGAATATTCAACTTTTTCAGGTCATTTTTTTTTTTTTATTTTAAAACTATTTTAATGTGCTATCAAATTACATAACACAATTAAACCAGAAATGTACAAATTAATTTTTAATGAAATTATTTTTTATAAAAAATCAGCATTTTCATAAGTAAATCGAGTATGACATCAAATAATCCCCTATTAACTACAGTCTTTTTTTTGTATTTTATTATTCTACTAAATAATACCTAAAATTGTCTTAAATTTTATTTTTCGTATCTTTCATAATTTCCGAGTAATATGCAGTTAAACTAGACCAAACTCACTAAGACATTTCACGGAATGTGCGAAAAATTGCCCAATCATGAATTGGGCAAATTCACCTTAACACAAATTTTACAGTCTTCAAATTTTTATAAAAACCATGTTTATCGTAAAGTTAATATTTTTAACTGTATTATATTAAAAATCTGTAAAAACTAAATAATATCACCCGAAAAACAAGATAGCAGACTCTTGCGGACCTTGTGTAAAGCCAGGTTGACAATGTGCATTTAGTATAAATTATTAACGAACGCACCCCTTCACTTTACACATGCACAGTGCGCCTATGGAAGTCTTTTAATTTTATATAAAGTATATTTCTACATACATATTAAAGTCGATAAGTTTAAAATGATTTATTGGTTATAAGTTGCCAGGGCATATGAAATTGCGTTTAGATGCATGTATTGAATTTGAGCCCAGAGAGCCTCCAACAATTAAGTCTAGATCTGATCTTTCCAAATCGGAAGTAAATTTAGATACTCTCAAATGGCTACAAACATTACAATTCAAAATGGCACAAATTGAACTCCAGTCATCTCAAGTAAACCAGTTTTATAGTGTTTAAAATAATTAGTTTTAATAATTTTTATAGAATTTATATTGTACCATCAATGTTAAAATAAATGTACTCTGTTAAACGTAAGACATAATAATATGCCAAAATAATTACAATTTCTCCTATCAATTATATTTTAATATATTAATAAATTAAAACTAATATAAAGACAAAAAGATTGTTTAAGGGGGTTAATTCTGTTAATATACCATGACTTGCAATATTTTATATTATTTTTGTTATAAAAAATATTAAATTTATGAATTCATAGTAACTTGTATTGTGAACTGTTGCTCGTATTTTACAATGATTGATCTACGGAAAAAACCTCTTTACTCATAGTTATGTAACAAGAACTTTCTGAAGTTTTAATAGAAATAATTATCAGTAATGATATTTCAGACAAATATATACATAAACAAATAACTTAATGCTATAAATTATATAATTAATTGTATTCTGTAGACATTTAATTTAAAATTTTATTTGAAAAGTAGGTGAAATGTTTTATAAATAATTAGAATGTTTATAATGTATCTAATTAAATTGTATGTACCCATGCAAAATGTGTATTTATAATAACAAATAAATTAATTTATTAAAAAATACATATATGTCTATGGATAATGTTGAAAAAATTGTATTTACATTATTCACCTGTAATTACAATGATTGCTTTATATATTTGAATAATTATATAATCATACATAGGATGTATCACAAAGTTCTGACTCATGGAAAAACATTATATATAATAACATGTTATGTAGATTATGATTGTAGTAAAGAAACTAGTGTTTTTACAATGATGTTTATTATATTTTGCATTTTATTATTTTTTTGTTTTTGGGTTTTTGTACAGACATCATACTTATCCAAAAGTTACAACCAGCAAATTTTTGAAATCAGATTTGTCTCTAGTCGATACGTTAGAGAGATCATTTCTTGAATTTCTCAATTCTTCATTTTTTTTTTTTTACTTACACAGACTATATAAAACCTAGAGTTGATCAGTCGTAACTCATAAATATGCTTCCCTACAAATTACATTTCTTAACATACAATACTAAGGTATTTATAGAAATACTACCATATTTCTATCATAGAAATCTTAATTAAAATTAAAATTTGTGTTGTTATATTTTATAGGTAGGTAGTTCAAAAGAGTAAATGTACACATTATAATATAAATTGAGATTAAAGTTTATTATATGATCAGGTTAATGATAATGAATTTAAAAATAAGCATTTAATTTTATTTATTGTCAATTTTATTTTTTATACTTTGTACTTCTCGTTTAAGTTGTTCTTGTTTCGCTGCAGTTTTCTTTTTTTTCAATGAATAGGATGCCGGTTTTTTAACCCTGGCAGGGAATGTTTTTCTTACAACTTCTTTCATAGTTGTAAATATATTTATCTAGAATGACACAATGAACAAAAAATAATTTAAATATCACTATTTAAGATTCTGAATGAAGTAAAGAAGCTTATGATTTTACAATGATGTTTATTTTTCTTTTCTTTTTCGTATAGAAATACTTGTCCAAAAGTTTCGATCAGTATCTCTATAGAACCTGAATCACACCCAGATGGTACTTTAAAGAGTTCATTTTTTAAATTTCTCAATACTTATTCCAAAAACGGGGAAAATTTGTTGAAAAATTGATAAAAACAACGAAATATAGAATTACAGAAATTTCCATAAAATTTTAAATTTATTTTAAGCATAACTTCAATAATAATGCAGCTAGGGACTTGAAACTAAATATAATCACAAGAACATTGCATAAAAATTTCAAAAATATTAGATAAATTTTGAGTTAAGTAATGCATTTTGAAAATTTCACAGTTTTTGTTAGTTTTAATGTAATAACATTTTAGATTTTGATATTAATAGACTTGAAAATTTAATATGATCTCACTGACATATATGTTTAATTGATTTGAAAAAATCTCAAAAATCGTTAGTCAACTTTTTTCTTTATAACTATTTGAAGTTAGAATTTCGACGTAATTTGTATGTAACAAAATGATTTATAGTTCAACATTTAAGTTTAATTCTTCAAAACTAATAATTATTTTTCTGTATTAGTTGAAGCTTCGTTCAGAATAGTTTTATTGAAGAAATGATTTGTTTCTTTAAAATTCGATACATTCGTCAAGAGTATCCTACCCGATGAACGA
Organism: Stegophylla sp. TES_Ste_2020; assembly: GCA_025469315.1. NCBI lineage: Eukaryota > Metazoa > Arthropoda > Insecta > Hemiptera > Aphididae > Stegophylla > Stegophylla sp. TES_Ste_2020. The sequence continues at coordinate 46,391 of JAIPRM010000331.1, read as the reverse complement.
AGTAAAAACCTTTTTTTAACTTACTTCCGGAGGTAAATGAACATAACGTATCAGTCTTGATTTTAGAAAAAAATTATCACAGGAATATCGATTACCATTAGGATCAATCAAAGTAACATCACATAAGGTCACATTCATGTCGCTGCAAATAAATATTTGATTAATGATAATCAAACTTCTAAATGTAATAAAATAAAAACATACCAATCAACTTTTTTAACTAATCCATAAACAGAAGTTTCATTTTGCAAATCAATAGTAGTGTACTGATTTTCTACCGATTTCACTAAACAGACTAGACTTTGGACAGTCTTCATTTTCATTCTGTGAGTTATTCTTTCCATTTTTTTTATGTTAAATTTTAATTTATACTTGTTTATGAAAATAAATTATGTGTGCACAACTTTTTAATCGAATATTTATTACCAAGTGGTAAACAAACAAAATTCAACGTATTACATCATGATGTAGACATTTATATTCACGGTATTCTTTACATGCTTAATTAATAATAACTTTTGATGAAATCATAAAACTAAAATTTAATGACTTATTTGGAAGAATTAAAGATAAACAATTTGTAATAATTACACATTACATCCTAAATCGAAAGAGCAAAAAGGTTGAATAATGAATATAGATAAAATGGATCTGCAAAACAATAATAAAAATATATATATGTTGAATGTTAGACAAAACAATAAATAAATATATTTAAGAGAGGCTCTTTTTTTTTATGGTTGGAAAACCATAATAATAAACTATTAAACTATGGCTGCGTCTATCAGTCTTTACAAAGGGTCTTGGGGGCAAACTTGCGCGACCAATCAGAGACGTTCACATTTGTTAACAGTATCATTTTTATTAATCTATTCTATGACTGTAAATTTTGTGGAAATCACATTTTTTTATCAGTGAAATATTTTTCTATTCAAATACAATTGTTATTTTATTATAATATTTAATTATATTTAAAATACACGAATTAAGATATTATGGTTATCAATATGCGATCAACCTCCGTTTTATGTATTATGTTTTGTCTACTCGCAGTTTACAAGCGTAGATTAGTTTACCTAGTACATTAGAAATATTTTCGGTTTGCTATGCAACGACGTGGGGACATTTCGACTTGCTGTGCGAAGTGGGCTAAACCAAAATTTGGGCGGTATTCCAAACTGCCTACTTTGCACAGCAAGTCGATTATCAAGCTGTAATGTCGGGACGTTGCACGGCAGCCAAGATACTTTTGATGAGCGAAGTGGAGTCGACCAAACACCACATTCGCCCCACTAATTAAGGAGAAAGCCAGGCTTAGTTTCAGAAACCATAAAGCAAAGCAAAAGCAAAATTGTATTCATTTGGTTTTGTAAGTCGATTGGGTATGCGTTAAAGGATGCTCCGCAGGTTTATATTATATTAAATTCGATGATACTGCCTCCGCCTGTACATTTTTTGCGATTTTCATTTCAAACTGTTCTTATGTTGCACAGCAAGTCGATTATCAAGCCAAAATGTTCCCACGTTTCACAACAAATCGAGGGATATATTCAATTTAAGGTGGGCGTTTTGAAAAAATCAAAGTCCCCCCCCCCCGTGCGTTTTGACAATTAATATTATTAGCATGATAAGAATTAATAATATTGGTGCGAAATTCAAATAGACCAATCAGAGCGCCGCCGACAGGTTGTTCGGAGCTGGGATACTAGGGTTTGGTAATACACGTCCAGACACAGCGTATACTATATAGTATATACTATGGTTGAAACCACTTGACCCCTAAGGATACTTATCAATATGAATTACATGAACTTATCAAAACAGATATCTACCAAAACTATTAAGATCATATTCCATTGTTACCGAGTTTTTTGTAATGATTTCCTGGAAAATAACAAATATATACGAGTACTTTTATATTTATGTCATTCTTCCGTCTACATTATAGCATAGTAAATATAATGTTCTACAGTCTCAACTCATTCAAGTTACTAACAGTTGATCAGTCTGAAGCTGAACTCTATTGTCATTTGTTAACTAATCGCTACTACCGAAAGTAATAGTTTTGTTCTGTTCTTATAAATGTAGTGGATACCTATAGTGCATTAATGTATTGGTTGAATCCCATTTTGATATGACTATCGAACAAATTTTATGTAATATTAAATTAAATATGCATCTACTTACCAAGTATACAGTAAATTGAAAGTTAATTTTCCTTACGTGCAAAAAATATTCACAATCGACCATGGATTCGTCAATTTCCATCAAAGTACATACTGCTGTTCAGTCGACTCCATATGAGATACCTGTAACTATTAATACAACTGTTGAGGATGTAATTATTGAGGCATCTAAACTTTTAAATATTGGTCCAGTGGCCAGACATTTATTTGGACTGAGAGTCTTAAGCATTATGGATGATAATTTATGGTTAAGTCCTTCTCTTTTTATATTGTATTCTAGAAGTGAACATCATGTCTATGAATATAAATTGAGATATAAAATGCCTGATGTCAAACAGTTGAAATCTACTGATCGTCATGCCTATAATTTTTATTTTTATCAAGTAAAATCGGATTTACTGAAAAGCAAAGTTACAGGATTATGTTATGATACATACAAACGTGAGCTCATTGGCTTGGGAGTTGCAGATATGTATAGAGCCATTTTAGAAGAGGAAATGTCAAGAGAAAGTGTAGAACAAAATTATAAACAATTCATGCCAAAAGAAGTAGTTAAACAACATATGTTCTTTTTGAAAAAGCCTGTCCAAGATACTTTGAAAAAAATTATTAATAACAATACAGTTGACACTCACTATGTATCCGTTATCAAAGAAAGTTATTTGGAACAATTTAATTCTATAGCACCTGACTATCTAGAAGAAGAATATAAGGCTTTACATAATGAAAATGGCTGTCCTGTGAATGTTACATTCAGAATTAATCCATTTCATGCGGAAATGCCTGGTGTGAGAATGTGTACTGAAAATAGAAATGAGGTAAAATTTTAGATTATTTATATGTATACTAAGTTACTCATTTTATATTATGATTTAGTGGGTACACTTAGCTGCAATCGAAGACTTGTGTTTTCTATCGACTACTGATGATGGTGATGTTGAAATATCTAGAAAAACTGGCATACCTATACATTTAACATTTTTAAATACAAGTACTATGTATTCATTCATTACATTACTTAATGGCTACTATCGTTTAATGGTAAATTGGAATTTTGATTTGTGTGCATCTACAAATACCCCAACATTGAGTAAACTTAAATCTATCCGTTCTCATGGACCAATAAGGTAGTTGCAATTATTTTGTAATATATATTAAATTATAATATAGTAATCCCTAGCAGTGGCGTGTCGAAGTGGTCATTTTTGATGCAATTCCGTCACTTTTTTAGTGGTGGGTGGGTGGGTGGTTGGCTTACTATATTGTAGTCTCCATAATAATAATTATAGAACTTTTTTTATTATCATACTCATACTGCATAATAAAAGTATATTTTTTAAGTTGCATTAATGAAAAAAATTGTTCAGTCCGCCACTGATCCCTAGCCTTTTAATTGTATTTGTGGTAATCATTTGATTTGATATTTTATAATATGTTTTTATAAAAACAGCAAAATATGCAATTACAAAAATTTCCATAAAATTTAAAATCTTTTTTAAGCATAACTTCAAATATAATGCAGCTAGAGACTTGAAACTCACCAACCACTAAAAATAGTTACGAGAACATTTCAAAAAGATTGATCAATTCTAAGTTAAGTACAGCATTTTGAAAATTTCGGAAATATCTCATTTTTTGTTAGTTCTTATCGGTTTTTATGTAATAAAATTTTTGATATTAAGACTTGAAAATTTTATATAATCTCAGTGACATATATGTCTAATTGACCTGAAAAAATCTCAAAAATGGTTAGTCAACAGAATCCCACTCGACGTGCAAAGAACATCCCGACAAGCGAAGTACACAGGTTTTTTTTTATGAGATTATCATGAAATATACAATGCTTATACAAATTATAACAGTGTTTTAACTGTCCATTGTTCAGTAAAAATAATTAAGTGCTAAATTTTCTAGTCTTAATTATCACTTGTCTTTAAAATCACAAGTTTAATATTACATTCTACATTGATGTAACTTGAGAATTTTATTTGTTCATACTTTTTTTAAATCACTACATCAAGCATTAATTACACTTTGTTTTTATAAATAAGATTTCAAATACAATGATGTGTAACAATATTTTAAACATTTCACAGCATTATGAAATCTACTTCTATTCTTAAAAAGAAAATGTCAAAAAAACCTGGAAGTTTTATACTAAGACAGAGTATGAAAAATTATGATAACTATGTTATTGATGTTTGTATAAATCAAGGGTAATATATCTTTCAGTATATTTTTTAATTTATATATGTACACACAAACATAATAATAAATTATTAAACTATGTAATATACTAATGATTATTATTTAATTTTAGTATGAAACCAATGACATATGTGATTGAAGGTAATGATGGATTTTATAAGCTTGCCGGTGATGAGAATAACATAGAATATCCTTCTGTTTGGAGACTTATTACTAATAATAAAATGTCATTAAACTTTATTGAATGTATTTTTCCATCGGATAATGGTAAATAATAGTTTTAAGTAACAAATTATAAAGAAAACTAATTTTAAAAGTGAAATAGCTAGTGTTTTAAATTCTGCACGAAGTGAAAAAGGTAGTGTTTTAACAATGATGTTTATTTTTTATTTTTCTCGAGTACTATATACTTATATATACTATAGTACTTATATATATATATATATATATATATATATATATATATATACTACACTATAGTATTGTGAAATTAAAAATATGATCAGTCTAAAGTACCAACTACAGGCAAATCCAGTTTCAAAAAGTTACTGATAAAGACTTTTGGATAAGTAAATCAATACGAAAAAATGTTCACAGAAAAAAAAATAATAAATAAACTTCATTGAAAAAACACTAGCTTCTTCACTTTGTTCAGAATTTAATTTACTAAAGAATTTGGTTTGTGATAAATGCTAATTTACATCATTTAAAAAATATATAAAATTATCATATACGCTTAGGCAGCTAAATTCTTCATGATCTGTTTCTTAGATATTTTATATAAATGTATATAAATTAGAACCTTAATTCTATTATTTTCTATTCTTAATTCCTTATTATACTTATTTTTTTATTTAAGCTATGAATGAACTGTTGTTATGTCAAAATAACAATATTAAACATTTAGTCAATGAGGATGATGAAGAAAAAATAAACGGTCCTCATTTGATCAATAGTGATTCTATAAAATTATTGAAAAGTAAGCGTTTATTAGTTTATTTGAGTCATATCAATATACAATTTTTATTATTTAATCGTTTTTCATTATAATTATTAGCTATTTGTTCATCAAAAAAAAAATTGCAATCACTTATGAAAGTACGAGTAGCTACATGGAGCAAGTCTAAACGGAATGAAACTACTGTTGTTGTAAAATTATTCCAAGATGATGTGAACATAAATTTACACTTAATGGTAACTAATTTAATTAATATTATTATTAACAAATTTTCATAATTTTTAAATTTAAAAGGATTTATTAAGCTTATCTAAAAGATGGAGTTCAGTGTCTTCAAGTGCTATTGTACGACTACTTGGTCTTTGTATTGATACACCTACTGCTTTAGTCAGTGAATACTTTTCATTAGGACCTCTTGATGCTTATCTGCGAACCAATAAAGACAAAGTATCATTTAGTAATTTAGTTGAAGCTGCCACATATATTGCTACAGCCTTATGGGATATGGTAATTTATATTTATTTAGGAGTAAAATTTACTGATAAATATTATTATTTTGTTAAAAAAACATTCATTTTTACTTTCTTGAGATTTCATTATATTTTTAATTTTAGGAAACTGCAGGCTTAGTTCATGGAAATATTCGATGTCATAAATTTGTAGTTGCTGAACATTCAAGACATTCCTTTATAGTTAAACTAACAGATCCAGGCATTCACAAATGTTATACTAGTCATGAGTGAGTTAATTAGATATACTATCTATTAAATCCTTTTTCATCACAAGTAATGTTTAAATTGAAAATTGTAATACCTGTCCATTCAAATGTTGGTATCAATTAATGATAAATTAAATTATATACTAACAAAAATGCCTTAAAATTTAATACAACACTATGAAAATTATATTTTCATATTTTCGAACATATATAGTATACTTGGACTCTCTAAATCAAGGCCAAATATTTTTTTTGTAGAGATCTGCTTAGAAAGAAATTTTTTTTAAGCATAACTTCTAGATATTTTTTTTCATTATTGAGTATATTGGATGTAATGATAATAACGATTGTGGTCCATCGGTAGCCATTTGATAAGAATGTCTAAAAATAAATTCTAACAACGTTTGTTCATCCTTGCTTTAAAACATAATTTCTCAACCTTTTTAATGTCGCGAGCTATATTTGCTAATATAATAAACATCATTGTAAAATCATTTTAACTTCTTCATTTCATTAAGAATCTAAAATTGTTGAAATATTCAATTTGATTATTTTTTTCAATATTTTTTATGAATAAATATTAAGATGTATAGGGGGAAGCGGGACATGGCTTTTACTTTTATAAAAATAGTAGCCCCTGCCCCCTTTTTTTTTCACTACAAAATTACTTGAATAAAAAGCTATAGTTAAAATAGTGGAGAGAGGGGGCCATTTGAAAAATAATTTGGATCACTACTGGATACTCTTAAGATGACATGAAAAACATAGTTTTTGTAATGAATTGAACATTCTGAAAAAAGGGGGTGGGGTGGGCACGCTTAAAAATCATCCTGTACATAAAAAATGTATAAAGTTCAGTAATTAACACCTATATTTTTAATTTTTAAATAAAATCTTTCTTTTTTGTACTAAATAATTTATTTTTGTTTAGTTTGTACTGGATTCCCGTCGAATTTTACAATACCATTGAAATTGCTCGGAAATCTCCTCAAGCAGATATTTGGGCTTTTAGTTCAACACTGTGGGAGCTATTTAGTTATGGTATGGTCCTACCTGAAGTTCAAAATGTTGAAGTGTTTAAAAAAGTAGGTATTCATTCTGTATTCGAACAATAAAAACAAAATGCAGGACTGTTGTTGCGTTTGGTTTATCAAGCACAAGTGGTATACATAGTGTGAGGGTGTTTTAACTATTGCATGCTGGTAATACACCGGCTGCATGTTTGTGGTATTTGATTAAAACTTGTTTTTAGAAGTATATTTACTAGTATAGCATGATATTTGATTATATAACATGATTTTTATTTATTATTTATATAGGTAATTTAGATGAAATAAACCATGGCCCAATACAAAAATTTGTTTTATAAAATTTGTTTAGGAATATTTATTACTAATAAATGAAATAAATAGGTAATTAAGATAAAATAAGTTTTGATATAATGTATATTGCAGAGATTAATATAATTATTAAAACAAGTTACTGTAATACTTAGAATAATAAACATATCAACAAAAATCAATATTTAGTAATACAATGAAACTTCTATATAGTAGACACCTTCAGGGAATTAAGAAATGTTCACTATATGGAGTTGTCCACTAATAAGAAAACCTGTACACAGTGGACATTTACAAATAATTACAAAATGTTCACTATATAGAAGTTATACATATACACATTAAATTTAATATTGTTTTTTTAATTGGTAATTTTTTTTTTTTATTCACCCAATAAGTAAACCATTAAGATGATATAAAATATATAATCATGTACATTTGTGTGTACTTGTGTTGTGTCCATTTAAGAGAGGTAATTATTAATTTTGGTACCAGTTTGTAGTGTCCACTATTAAGAGGTTATATTCTATTATGTACTTATATTTTTTCTGGGGATTTTAAAAGTGTCCACTATTGGGAAGGTTTCTCTATTGAGAGGTGTCCATTAATAGAGGTTTCAGTGTTAAAAAATGTTAAAACAAAAACATTGCTGGGTTAATGTATGCGGGTAGATCACGTGTAACAACAATCCTGGAAATATATATATTAGTATGTAATTGTGTGAATTATGTATGTGAGGGAGGGCAACTGTGATGTACTAACAATAACTGTAGATCAGGTAAGCCAATTATAAAAAAAAAAAAAAAATGGACCACCATGAATATTTTGATGGCAAAGCAAAGGGGCTAACTTTTACGTTCATTATTTCACCAGCTATTTAAATTTGTTAACATTGACAAATTCAGATTATGTTTTTGATATTCATATCATTTGTCAGTATTTACTATACCGAACACATTCACAGTTACATATAGGTCCATTTGATTAAAGTATATTTTTATCTTTCAGAAATTTGAAAAAAATATAAGAATGCCTAAACCAGATTGTTGTACGCATGACATCTATCATATTATGACTGATTGTTGGGATAGTGACCCATTTATTAGGAAAAAACCACAAGCAATTTTGAGAGATTTAAGACAAATTTGGTTACAAAGTAATAATTTAACTATGATGTTTTTCTATTTTATTTTTTCTTTCATTGATTTAAATTATGATTATAGTTTATTCAAGTCCTCAACATGAGTATACACCATTGAAAAAAGAAGAAATATATAGTGATGACATCACTTGTTCTGATGCAACAATTTATTGTACTTCTGATTACACAAGTAAAATTGCAGTTTTAAAATTTTGTTGATATACAATAACTTATTTTTGTTTTACAAAAATGTTTTTTAATATTAAATATACTATATATGTGTACTGTCTGATCATTATTTTATTTTATTAAGAATTATATTCTTTTTTTTTTTTTCAAGTTGAAACATTTTTGGATACTGTGTCCAGCTCATTTTCAGGAAGTGAAACCAAATCAGATTTTATTGATTTTAATTCTAATCCAGTACGTATTTTTCATTTCTAAATATATAAATAATGACTTAATAAAAATAACTATTAAATATTTTTCAGGATGATGGACGAAGTTATCAAAATGAAAATACTTTACTGACAAGTGACACAAGTTTCAATAAATTTATGGAGCAGGTAAATACTGATAATAATTTTGTTGCTATTAGTCAAATGCAGAACAAAAAAATAATTAAATTTATATGAGGGCCTTGAGTTCAATAAATAATGCATTTAAATTATTTTTATTTTTTTTTTTGTGCCCTAAGATACATTTTAAGTACATCAAAATTGTGTAGATATTTCAAAAGTACAGCTTTTATTTTGCAGTTATTAGCAATTTCAGTGCATAAAATATCTAAATTAGACAAGACATTTTTTTACAAAATGTTGTTTTTATAATATATGAATGAGTTTTTGATAGTCTTTCAGTATCATTCATTAAGTTATTATAATACATTTTGAGTTATTGTTAACTATTATTTTAACCATTATTGTGGTTAGACAATTTTTAATAATTTTTTTTTTTAGAGTATTTAAATCCTGACTAATTATTATAATATTTCAATTGACTGTACTCAGTTTTTATGTAATGCCTACTTAATGTTTATTGTATAAAAACCAAAATGTCTTTGCATGATAAATCAAATATCTTATGTGTAGCTTACATCAAAAGAAGAATTACAGAACAATTTGCAAAGTGCTATAAATTGTCAGAAAAAAACTTACCAATTTAGTAATGCTATGTTAAAATTACAGCAAGTTATTGGTCAGGTAAAAGATTAAAATTTTTCTAAAAGACTATTTGTACCTTACTTCATAATTTTTAAGCTTTATTATATTTTATTATTAGGGGTTCTATGGAGTTGTATTAGAAGGTTTTTTGGAATATGATGATAAAAGAATTAAAAAAGTAGCTGTTAAGCACATGAAAAGACTATTTCAGACAGAAGATTTCCAAAGAGAAATTGGAATCATTGAGGTAATTCACACAGAAACATTTTAAAAATAAATTAGATGACATTGTTCTGTTTATTTTAGGGACTGAATCATCCAAATATTGTGAAAATAGAAGGCGTGTTAGAGGAACCTAATTTAATGCTTGTTATGGAATATGTTGAGTTTGGTTCCTTAAGCAATTACTTGCGATTACATGAAGATGAACTCATAGATGAAACCAATCGATTATTGAAGTTTTCTTTAGATATAGCTCAAGTAATTTTAAATTTGTTTTTCTTTAATTGCTACTTGATTAATTACAATATATAAAAATGGGCGACTACCTTTTGAAAGAACAAACTGTTTGTTGTAAGATAATGTAATTTACACTATGTACAATGACTTTTAAATTTTCATTAAATTGTTATTTCTTTTATCACTATTAGGAAAATCTACTTGCTTTTGATAATATGTTATAATGGCTTTGATTAGTTAAGCTGGACATAATTAGCACTATAGATATTCTTTGTTACTCGCATATTCATTGTGGATAAATAATTGTTAATGAAATGTGTCTCTAATCCAGACACACCGGGTCTTTAATGCATACCTGGACATTATGTGCCTACATTTTGATATATTAGTGATATCTCTCAACTACTACTACACGTATTGCAACCCTCATAGTCCTCTCCTTGGATCCGAGCCTGTCATTAACCATGTACATTGGTGTGTAGTAATTGAATGATAACACAAGCACATCAAAATGTGCGCAATACACATGCGCGCACAATATTCGGGTATATGAATTGAGACCCAGTGTCCAGGTCTTTGACACAGTAACTTTAAAAATGTGTTGATCTTCAATAAATTAGGGCTATTAGTTAGTTTTTTAAAAGAACTGTGACCATGATTTATCATACATTGACAATTAGTTGGCCATTCTAATTTATCATTGTGTTATTTATGAAAATCTGCAATGCCTTAATATTATTAAAATTTCATTGCAAAAATATTGAAAATTTTCATGCTTAATTTTACAATACAATTTAAAATGTTTTTTGTAACTAAAATTATAATTTTTACTTCAGGGAATGGAATATTTAGGAAGTTTAAATATAATACATCGAGATTTAGCAACAAGAAATATTTTGGTAGCAAGTCCAACAACAGTAAAAATATCAGACTTCGGTCTTGCTCAGTTTTTACCGGATGAAAAATATTATTACCTTCAAACTATGAGAGATTTGCCTTTAAAATGGTAAATTTTGGTTTATTTTACATTAAAATATTATAATATATAATGTAGATAAGCGGGATTATAAAATGTGAATTTTACTTTCTAGGCACGCTCCAGAAGCTATTTTATATGGTAAATTTTCTACCAAATCTGATATCTGGGCTTTCGGTGTATTACTTTATGAAATATTTTCACTTGGAAAAGAACCAAATATAGTTTCTAAATTAGAAGAAAGACTAGATGTTGAAAATCTGATTAGAGTTCTGGAAGAAGGTCATCGATTGGAATGTCCATCATGTCCTCCGTGCACAAAGGAAATTTATAATAAACTTATGTGGCCTTGTTGGGCTTATGTTGCAAGTGATCGTCCAAATTTCACAGATTTGATTAACTATATTCAATCATTAATGACTGTTGAAATTGATGAAAACTCTGTACAGGGATAAACTAAGCAATTTTGTAGCAGTTAAAATTCAATTATGTCAGACAATCAAATAGTACAATCCACTTCTTCTATAAATGCCAATGTGTTCAGGACAATCGATTTTCTTGAGAGTCCGAATATCGTTATGTATTGAAGGTGAATTGTGTAATGTTAATTATATATAATGTATTTATTTATTAATGAAAGCATTTTAAAAAAAAAGTTACTGTAGTTGATCATCATTATAATTACTCATTTTTCAAGAACCGATGAATACGAATACTATATTTAATTGAGTTTTTAAAAACTTGTAAAACTAGTGATCTAGTCAATTATGTAATATGTATGTTAGATTTAAATTATATTAAATACTTGAAATATAGCGAACAGCTAAAACCAAATATTGTATATTTGTACTTTATTTTAAAACTAGTCAATCGTTTTAGATGGACATGAAAAAATTAGTTTTACTTATACTTTCTATATTATAATTACTTATTCATGTATATATATATATATATATATATTTATATATTTTAATTTTTTACGCTTGATTTTAAATATTGTTACAATTATTTTTATGCAATAAGACTGTACTAAATAAACTATTTGAAAAATCGATTTAATTTGTACACTTAATTACGTAAAATTATTATATATTACTGGGGAGACATTGCTCAAACCTTATAAAGGATTATTAACTTTCACAAATAAATATAATATGTTTTATTAGTTTGTTATCAAACAATAATATAAGACATTTTTTGTTTTATAAATAAATTGTAATTGCACTTGAAATGTTTACAATTTATTTAGCTATGGTAGCACTACACTTTCCACAGTAATATCTGTTGGGCATTTCTGCCATAAATGATCCGGGTCCACAATTTTCAGATGTACATTCTTTCCTCAATCTGTGTACTTTACCATTTTCATCGACCTACAAGTAATTTTACATAATAATACAGTTAGGACTTTCCAGATAAAAAAACAGACTAGATGGATAACACTCACTTTATAAAACTTAAGGATTGCTAACTTAACTTTCCTCTTCTTGTGTTTAATCTTTTTAGGTGTAGAATAGTTCTTCTTCTTACGTTTCTTAGCACCACCTCTCAAACGAAGTACTAAGTGAAGGGTTGACTCTTTCTGGATATTGTAATCGGATAAAGTACGACCATCTTCTAGTTGTTTGCCAGCAAAAATAAGACGTTGTTGATCTGGAGGAATTCCTGAAATAAACATAAATTTGTAGTTTTTGAAAATAAAATATTTAAATGATACAGAGGTTTTTTAATTAATATTGGAAAAGTCTAACATCTAGAGTTTAATCAGTATTCACTTTTAATTATTTATATTTACTCAAAGGCTAAATATTTGTACAACATTAATCAGATTGAAAATTACATTTCTCGATGATACATATTTATTTTTTGTTACTAAGATATACTATTAGCTTAACGCTAATAACTAATAATAAAATTTCTAATAACATACCTTCTTTATCTTGGATTTTTGCCTTCACATTTTCAATAGAATCAGATGATTCGACTTCAAGGGTAATTGTTTTACCCGTAAGGGTTTTAACAAAAATCTGCATCTTGACCTTAAAAAAATAATACAATCCTTAATGCTGTTAACTTTAAATTTAAATAAAAACAAGTTCATTAAAAAAAATGTAAGTATTATTTCACGATCTTTAAACCAGAATTTAAAACCCAGCAAAAAATTCGACGAACAACAATATTATATTGGAAGAAAACTGAGTTTTAGTCAATATAACTAAAATTAAGCTTAATTAAGTTATAAGACTAATACCAATAGGAATTTAAATAGCACACCATTGCTACTAGTATTTCACAACAATGTTCAATGCCGTAACTTTATTTGACGAAGTTAAAATTTAAGTTTAAACAGAAATTATTTATTTGAAATAACCACAAGTATTAACCTACAAATTAGGTATAATATATTAAATCGTCATCAAATAAAAAAAGTTCGACAGAGAAAAGGTGAAGGGTGTAAACAAAAGCAAAAAAAAAAAATATATATAAATATTTCTATATATATATATATTTATATGCAAATAAATATTATGAAAAACGGAATACTCACGGGGGATACTTACGAATTAAATCCAAGAGCGATGATGGAAAATCGAAGAGGACCTCAAAAAGAAGCCAAAATCCATACGCGAATATGTTCGACTATGATACTTAACATAACCCTAAAATTTAAAATATTTGTAAGCACGACTACAAGTTGATCATTTACAGAAACGAAAATATCTCTTTCGTCTAAAACCGAGATGTTTATAAAATGAATTAAGCCTGATTCTGATACAGTCTGGGGCCTATATCAGTCAAGTGTGTCTAAAATAAAAATTTTTTTCTCTTTTTATGTGTTTTTTTTTTTTTTTTTTTTTTTTTTTGTGTTCCCGCCAATTTCAACAATATGCCAAAATGTTATTTGTTAAGATAATGAGATAGAATGTGAGCATAAATAAGTAAATATGGTGTGCATGATATTTTAATTGTTATTGAAATTTGAAGAATTGACTGTAGCAGTAAACAAAAGTAAATACTAAAAAAAATACGAATAGCACAAATGGTTAATTATATTTTATAGTATTCGTATGTAGCAGTATTATAGAACTTCATTTGTTTAGTCATTGCAGTGAGTTGTGCTTAGATTTATATAATATTTTACAGTATTGTACTTTAGTTTTATACTAAATTCATAAAGTTTAAAATGAGTTTATGGGCAGATAAATACAGACCTAATTCGTTACAAAAAGTCGATTACCACCAAAGTCAAGCTCAACATTTAATAAATCTCGTGAGTACAGTGAATTTGTCCAAAACTACGTATTATCAGTACTATTGTGAAATAATGAAATAATTCAATAGGTTAATCAAGGTGATTTCCCACATTTATTGTTTTACGGACCCAATGGTGCCGGTAAAAAGACTCGTATTTTAGCTCTACTGCGACAACTTTATGGTCCCGGCGTTGAAAGGTTACGTACTGAACACATGAACTTTATGGTATGCTACTGATTCTCAAACCATAAAACATTAACATTAATCACACATTTTTGTACACATTATAGACTCCTTCAAATAAGAAGTTTGAAATAATGACTGTGGCTAGCAATTATCATATAGAAGTTAATGCCAGTGATGCTGGTATGTACGACCGTATTGTGGTAATGGAACTTATTAAGACGGTCGCACAAACTCATCAATTAGATTCAACTAAACAACGGCATTTTAAAGGTAAAACCCTTCACGTTAGGACATTCATAAGTAAATAGGTTTTTTTTTATTTGTAATCTTTGAATGTATTTACTGTAGTCATCCTATTGACTGAAGTTGACCGATTAACCAAAGAAGCTCAACAAGCATTACGACGTACAATGGAAAAATATATGGCTACGTGTCGTATTATTTTGTGTGCTAATTCTATTGCACAAGTAATTCCAGCTATAAGAAGTAGATGTTTAGCCGTGCGTGTACCAGCTCCTACTCATGAAGATATTAGTATGATATTGAAAGTAAATACCGATACCTGTTAAAACCTAGATTAGCCATTATCCTATAACTATAACTATATTAAAAATATTGGCAAAATGTAGATAGAACACGTACTTTTTTGTTGAAAGTGCATTTTTTGCGATTTTTTTTGTTTAGTTTCTAGTTATTGTTTTACCATTCAAATCAGAAAAAAATTGTAGAATATCCGGAGAAATCACAATTTTTATTTTTCATAATCTCTTACTCTTTGTGAATCTAAATAATCTTAAACATTTGACAGTTCAAAATGCTGTAAAAACTTAAACTTAAATTTATTGCTAAATAAGTAATGATAATTTTTGATTGTTTTAAATTCAGAGTAAAAAAGCCGGACATACTTTGCACGATGGGTGCACATCGCACGACGGGTGGTATTCTCTTGATGGGCGTATTCAATTTTAAAGAAACGATAAATCATTTCTTCAGTAAAACGATTCTGAACGAAGAAAGTTAATAAAAAAAAAAAATTTTTCAAAAAATGTCCAAAATTTTTTTTCACATTTTCAAAATTTTCTTGCGCCAAAATCTTTTTTATAGAATTTCCTATCTATGTTTAAATTTTCATAAAATTCAGATCAAAAAATGATGGTTTCCGAGTCGTTTTTGTCAAATTTTGGGTAGTTTTTTCTAAAAAAAAAATTGAAGAATTAAGAAATTCAAAAAATGACCTCTTTAAAGTACAATCTAGAGGAAAATCCGGTTTTAAAAAGTTATTGATCGAAACTTTTGGACAAGTATTTCTATACGAAAAGTTGTACACAGAAAAAAAAAAAATAAACATCATTGTATAAACACTAGCTTCATTCAGAATCTAAAAGGATGTATTTCACATCTTGGTGTGTACTTTATATTTTGGGTGGGATACTCTTGACAGATGTGTTGATTTTTAAAGAAACAATGTCATTTCTTCAATAAAACGATTCTGAGCAGAGTTTCGACTAATAGACAATAATCATTATCAGTTTTGAAGCATTGAACTTATATTTTTATGTATTCTCTTACACCAATTAAATATTTTCCATAGATAATTTCAAATTACAATAGAATATAAATATCATAATAAAATAATGAAATGGCTCTAATTATCGTAAATCAACACTGATTTTCTATAACAACATTAGTTATGTCTATGTATTTAAAATTTACAATTAGGAAATTACGTGAACAGAATCTGCAAACATAGAGAGCAAACATGTTTTATTTCGTGTAAAATGAGTGTGTGGGATACTCTTTTAATTAATTCTTCACAGTAAAGGGAAGGGATGCTTTAAAGAAACAATTTATGAAAAAGTATGATTAATACAGAAATATATTTATTTGAATATAAACACCTTTGTTAGGACTCTGTACAGATAATGTAGAATAATACTTATCAGCTATGATTAATACAATAATATATTCATTTATACTATTAAATGTACAGTATGTATATATATAAATATATATATATTAAATACAATTATAAACATTAATATAATGATAAAACAGTAAGACATACATTTTAAATTATTTATGAATAAATTAAAAATTTTATCTTGGTTGAACTATCATTGAACAATTCAAAGTGAATTTATGAATTACTTGTACTTAGCATTCTATTAATCGGGACCAAAAGATTTTAATTTTGACAGAAAAATTAAAAAAAGTTTATACCTATACCATTTTTACTCTTATATTTTTATAGACAATTTGCAAAAAAGAAGGGTTAACATTACCAGATGAATTGTCTCTAATTATCTCTCAAAATTGTGAACGAAACTTAAGACGAGCAATTCTAATGTTAGAAGCAAGTAAAGTAAAACAGTTAGTATTTTATTTTCAAAAATCCTATTATTTATTGTAGATATTATTGTTTGATATACTTAAATACTGTTTATTTTTAATACGTAGATATCCATTTGACGTAAAACAAAGTTTAGTTATACCAGATTGGCAAATTTATATTGGTGACACTGCCAAACAGATCTTGAGTCAACAAACTCCTGCTAAATTACTTGAAGTTCGATCTATGCTTTATGAGCTAATTGTTCATGGTATTCCAACAAATGTGATTTTCAAAGTAAGCCAAATTAAATTATTAAAGTTTCATTATGCATTCATATAATATATTTTTTAAATATAATTTTTAGTTTTTACTCAAGGAGTTGGTGAAAAACTGTGATATGTCATTAAAACATGATATTGTTGATATAGCATCATTTTATGAACATAGTTTGTTAAAAGGTAATAAAACTATGTTTCATTTAGAAGCATTTGTCGCAAAATTTATGTTACTTTATTCTAAGTTTATGGAAGAGTCATTAAACGGCATTTTTTAATTCGCTTATTAATGTATGAATTTGATTATACATATATTCATAGATGTCTAAATTATTCTGAACATAATTCTTGTGTATTAAAAACAAATAGTGAATTGTGAATAATTTTTATATAAAGAATATTGTAAGTTTTAGATTTGATATTTGTTTTTGTATTACATTATACTACCAATTTAAAGAAACCTTCTCTTTCCAACTTAAATAATGTATAAATGATTACTGGCTTAGAAATAACTTTACATTGTCTTAGTTGTACATGAAAATACACTGAACAAAAAATTAATAATAATCGTTAAATTAAATTAATTTATGTATTTTTTCTCTGCATTTGAATAATTAATTTTTACATTATTTGTCCATTGGTATTTTTTAAAGTAATAAACAAATTTACCAGTACTGTGCAGCATTTCATTGATTATAAATTCATTCTTAATTCAAATAATAGCCAGTAAGATGTATACTGCAAGTTTGTTGACAAGAAAACACATAAGTTGTTCCAGAATTCAAATGCAAATCTATTTGAGATTGATATTTGTTTCCTTCGTGTAAATGACAAATTACAATAGCTTCTTGGTCATTTGTAGATTTTATTTTCAATGTGAATTTGAATCTGTTGTTCAACACAAATTGTGGAGTCTCGTATCCGAATGCGTCCCAATCTAACGGTCGTCTGATAAATGCTCCGTAATCGATATCCAAAATAGCCATCGTTAGGCGTAATGTTTTATGTAGAGTAATAGTTTTTTCAATTCCGCACTTGTCACATAAAGTTTCAGCGTGTTGGCGGAACATGGAAACACACGAATTTGCATCTTTTGGTGTTAAAATCATGGAAAAAAAAGCCATATTTAAAAAAAATCCCTTCAGTACGATTTAATTCCCAACTGTTGTATCGTTAGTCAATAACTGAACTATTTCAAACCGCTTTTCATTATTTATAACCTATTTTTAAGGTCGACCTATCAATTATTTTAACCACAATATTGATATTTGATATTTTAGTTCCCACGATGATAATTTCATCAATCTGTGGTTGAAAAGTTATGTAAAAAACCATTAGCTCATTATCGAAATTTATCCAATGAACACTAAACATTTCCTAAATAAAAAATAATTTGTACTGCAAATTATATAAATGATAAATCATCATTCAATACAATTTCAAAATTAAGTATATCTTGTTTCGTAGAAAAGAAAATGTGTGGACATATCGCTTCATGTCTTGACAGGTTAAAATTATTGTTGTATTAAATCATCTGTCAAAGCTCAAAAGGAAAGGTTTTCTTAACGAAGCAAAAAAATAATATAAAATCTTTTTGCTTTATATTCAGTTCATTTAATTTCGTAACTGTATCATTCCATTAACAAAATATAAAACATCATCAAATCCTTTATTCACTTGATAAATATATGAACATTAAATACTATTAATAAATCGTGAACACTTAAAAGAATTTTTACAATTTTATTTAATACAAACTTTCACATAAATGTCATTTACAATATTGTTAACAAAGTGATAAATCCTAAGAACTATAATTGATTCATATCCCAAAGAAAAAAAGTAAAAAGAAAATCATCGTCAGTAATACTGAATTTACAATCATATAAAATAATTATTGTAATCAAATTCTCGTTAGTTTGTAAGTCAACAACAACATAATAAATGTTGAGAATTGTGAGGTATAATATTTATTGTATATTTAAGTTAAATAAAAAAAAAAAAAATTGGTTTCATACATATGATGGAAATCATGTGATACAAAAATATAATAATATGGATGTTCAAAGTTTACGGTCACAAATTAAAAAAAAAAAAAAAAAATGAATGGGAATAAGGCAAATAATAATAGGAATATCAGTCGGAATAAATGACATAATGATTAGTCTTTAATTCACATGTTTAAGTTCTACATCAAATACTAATGTACTGTTTGGTGGAATCTCAGGTGGACTTCCTTTTGGACCATATCTGAAAAAAAATTAAAAAATACACAATTTTACAAATTTTTATAATTAATACAGATATATATATATATATATATATATATAATAAATAACCTTTTAAAACTTTTCAGAATAAAAAATAAAAATATTTATCTTAACATAATATCTGATACCTATTCAAAAGTTATAGACGCAAAACAAGGCAAGATAGAGAGATTTAGCCTTGGAAAATTAAAAAATACTGATCACCCCCCCACCAATTTTACTAAACTATATTAAAATAATTAAGACAGTGTTTGATACAATTTTATATGCTAAAGGTGGATATGTTCTAAACTCATTACTTGTGACCTTTTTTTAGTAGCTGGTGAAAATTTCAAGTTTCTAACGGTATTATTTTTGAAGTTACGTTAAAAAACAATTTTCAATTTTATGAAAATTCTGGTGATAGCATATTTTGTCGTTTTTTGAGACAATTTTTCGATAGATTTGTCACAATTTTGGAGAAAGTAATGAGAAATTGGAAAATGACATCTCTAAAGTACGATCTGGGTGCGATTTCAGATTTATTGAGTCATTGATCTAAACTTTCTGTACTTCACTTACGTTCAGAATTTAACATAATTATTTTGTGTATGATGATCTCATAATCACAATATATTTATTATATAAAAATAAATAATTATGATATATTTATATTGATAAATGTGTGCGCAGAATTTTTTTTCGTATTTTGGGATGCAATACTTCTAAGATAAACTGAAATTCAAGATAAAAACAAAACAAATGAAGGTAGAAAAGAAATTTTGGTATTATTAAATTCGTTATTTTTTTCTTGATAGAAGAAATATTTTGTTACACTCATAATGTATTTAGTAACCATTTAAATGAATAAAAGGTAATTGAAGGACAGTGGCAGCAAGTGGTGTTACTAGTTTTAATGTTATAATAAGTCTGTCAGCGGCAGTAAAAGGGCAATAAAATTAATTTAATAATATGTTTTATACTTACGCCATATTTGGGGGGCAGATAACTTTCCTCTTGCCTCCAACTTTCATACCAACAATACCAACATCCCAACCTTTAATAACTTCACCACGTTGTAAACCAAATGTGAATCCAGGACCTTTCTGCATTGAATCAAAAACTTTACCAGTAGATTTCAAACGACCAATATAATACACTTTCACCTATATATATTTATATGATAATATATGATTATAAAATCAAAATACATCTAGCACCATGAATTAAACTTCAATAAAAGTTTACTCAGTCAATTCCAAGTAAAAAAAAACATCAAGTGAATAATTGTGTTGTAAAACAGAGTTCAGTAATTTTCATAAAATCATAAAATATAAATTTTTTATTAGTAATTCAATAGTATATCGACACCTCTTAATGAGGGCGTAACTCAATTTTGACAACTTTTCAGTGTAACTATATAAAGATTTCATAATAAAAATTCGAATTCTGATTTTAATGTTTTTTTTTTAAAAAAAAAATTGTAATTCATTTGCTTTTTAGAGCATGTTAGAAAATGTTTCTTTCTAATTATCATCTTTCATTAACCTAAGTCCTTGAGTTAAGTCCTCTTTTTATAAAAAGTACAAAATCGTAACTCAAATTAAGTTTTTTTTTTTTTGTGGAAAATTTATCGTTTTTATGAGAACGTATCTCAAGTCTTTTTTCATGGGAAAATTAACAATATTTTCATTGGTAATTTATATTTTTTATATTTAAAATAGACGCAACTAAAGATACGCACTTGTTCGCTGATAAGCCAAATACTAGGACTTTATATTTTATTTCATTTACAACCTCTTCACCACAGATGAGTCAATGCTATTTTTGCTGTGGGTAATTCCCAATTTTGAGGAAGCAATAGAAAATTTCGAAAAATGGCTCTTCTTATATACCATCTAGAGGCAAATTCAGCCTTAAAAACTATCTTTTTAAAAGATTTTATCTTATTTTTCAGTTAATAGTAGAATATAAAATAGGGAAAGTAAAAAATAATTTCTTTTTTTTTATGATTATTAATAACAAATTTTTAAGTAAAATTGTCATAAATAAACTGAAGCTCCACTCAGAATAATTTCATTGAAATGATTTGTCGGTTCTTAAAAATTTAATACACCCACTGTATGTTTAATCAAGTTAATAGATTTTTATGAATCCCAAGAGTATTTACTGTTTTTTTTACAGAGAATTTGTGTAAAGATTTTATTTAGAATACTTAAAATACACGAATACTTACATTTTTTCCTGGTTTTGCCACAGCACCATCACCTATTTTAAGGTCATTAATTACAACACCACCACTTAATTTTTGTGTTTGATTTTGTTTATCTTTAGGTGCAGGAGTGTCTGGTTTAGTTTTCAATGCACTGACTGGGGTTTTAGGGTCCTGATTTTTTTGTTTTTTACTACTTTCAGTTGAACCCTAAAAAACAGTTATTTAAATTTTTAACATTAAATCAACAGAATAGACGAATAGATAAAATAATATATAAATTACATTTACTAGAGATTGATTTGCTTTAGGTGTTTTATCTTGGCCTTTGGGTGTTTTATCTTGGCCTTTGGGTGTTTTATTTTGGCCTTTGGGTGTTTTTTCTTGACCTTTGGGAGTTTTATCTTGACCCTTATTAGGTGTTTTCTGTTCTTTTTTAGGAGTTTTTTGCTCATTACCATTCACTTGTTTTTTTGGAGTTTTTTGTTGTTCTTTTGTTTTCTTAGTAAATACGGGTTCATCTTCAACCTCATCACTGTCTTCATCATTATCATCATCATCTTCTCCGTCGTTGTCGTCGTCATCGTCATCATCATCATCCTCTTCTTCATCGCCTGATTCGGCTTCATCATCAAGTAAATCACTGACTAATTACAAGAATATTATTATTTTTTAAACAAAACACAATAAACTCTGAGTAATTTTTAATAAATAAGGTAAATATTTAAGACTAGGTCATGGATAATTAAGAAGAGAAGAATAGGAGTGATCGCCTCTCCCCCCCAAAAAAAAAAAAAATAGTAATCATGTTAAACAAGTAAGTGATCTTGTGTAAAT
Organism: Stegophylla sp. TES_Ste_2020; assembly: GCA_025469315.1. NCBI lineage: Eukaryota > Metazoa > Arthropoda > Insecta > Hemiptera > Aphididae > Stegophylla > Stegophylla sp. TES_Ste_2020. The sequence continues at coordinate 23,896 of JAIPRM010000331.1, read as the reverse complement.
AGGTATAATAAATGAACCAATGAAAATTTGGTTAGTGGTGTTACGTGTCAGTAATTAATAATTATTAGTTAATGTGTTTGAGTTTATAGTAGACTACAGAGAAAATAAAAATTACTAATGAGAAATTAAATTAATGAAGACAATTTTATAACAAGAACTTTTATAAATTTTAATAAAATCTAATATTAACTTTTTACTAATTTTGATAATCTTTTATTTAGTTTTGTTTTCTTTTTTATTGCTTTGGTTTTGCATACATGTAAATTGCCTCATGCGAATAATTATATAATATGAAAAAATGTTTTTTAACATTTCAATTTGATGTTCCTGGAAAATGAATGAAAACTTTAAATTAATATTTTGTTTGAAAATTCTTCATAGTTGTTTTCAAACACATCACTCAAATTAGCATGCATAACTAACTTAAGCATTCTTCGAGACATTACACAATAATTACAAATTGCTATTTGGGTATGTAGGATAGTCTCTAGTTTTAGCAAGAATCAAATCAGCATCTTGTGCAGTCAGGCAAAGACAAAGAAATCTTCATAAAAAGCGCGGTAATTTACAAAGCATAATACCAATAATACTATTGGTAACTTAACCTAACTGCTTATATGGGTGGATCTCCAACCTGTATATCTTAAATTGTGATCAAGACGAAATCATATCAATATATCACATTATTGTTTATTAATATTTACTGTGTACCGATTAAACAGGGGTTTTTCTTAGATAATATATAATATAATGATTGTGAGGAGTTCAAAATAGCACATGACAATAGAAAAATAATAACATATGCCATGAAGTAGTCAATGACAGTACCATAGATAGGTAATAGATGATTATTAGTAACTAGTTAGTACTCATTATGGTCTATGCAGCATTCAATAGTTTTGTTTAAGTTTATAATTTTGTTTGAGTTAATAGTTTTATTTGGATTTTTTTTATTGTTTTAACATAATTATGGCTGATTATAAGCTAGCACCATTACCAAGTGTACTTAGTGAGGTTTGAAAAAGTTTTGACTTCAAAATTAATTCTAGTGGGGCCATTATTAATAAAAACAAGTAATTTGCCAGAATTGTTCACAATCCATATCATACTGTGGTTATATTATATGGTAGTAGAGATAACTGATAACATGGGAACCTCAGGAAGCATTTTTATACATGGAAATAAATAGCAATACGCATATTGCTGTGTAATGCAACGACAAAGTGCAGAGTACGATGGTTTTCAGTACTCAAAATAATTAAAAATTATCTTAATAGCCGTACCAGCTAAGAAAAAAAATTTGAATAAGTATATAGAATTTGATTTAGTAAAATCAAATACTAAAATTACGACAGTAAGATTGACACATTAGTCAACTAATTTGCGCTTCGCAAAAAATATATATATATTGTTTAATAAATGGTGTTTATTATTTTGTATGGACTTTTTTTAGTATTAAAATATTTTTATTTTTTTAATTTATCTGGGAAAACTTATATAAACCAGTGGTGCAAAATCTTAAAATATGCCACTAACTATAGGCAGCAGATGCATGGTGGTGACATTGGACATAATAATAACTAAATTATTAATCTTAGAAAATTATAGAAAAAGCCCAATGTACCAAATAAAATTAGATAATTAAAAATAAATTTTCAATAAAATAAATACAAATTATAACTTACTATTAATTCCCTCCCCTTCTTGGTCTTCATCACAATCATCATCACTATCTTCAAAATCGAATGTGTTATCATCACTATCTGAATCATCATCTTCATTCGTTGTATCTAATTTAATAGATTTATTTTTTTTCGAAATATTACTCTCAGCTTTTCGTTTGAGACCTGCAAGTTTCAAATTAAACATTTAAATAAATAAGGGAATAGCTAAACATCAATGAATCTTAAGAAGATAATACAAGGATTGAATGTTATACTAATTAAAGTTGTCTCTTGTCAAATAATGAAGAAACTCTGAATATGTAAAAAAGATTCTAAGTTTATTATTTCTTTCTTTTTTAAACTAGTTAAAAAAGCTGGACATACTTCGCATCACAGGTATTCTCGCTACTTGGGTCAGATAATATTGGTGGGTATGTAGAATTTTAAAGAAACAATAAATAATTTCTTCAATAAGACGATTCTGAGCAAAGTTAATGATATAAAGAATAAAATACTCATCATTTTCAACACACCGACTAAGAGTAACTGACCCGAAGAGCAAAGTATGTCTGGCTTTCTTGTCGTATAACTTTATTACCTTTATTTTACATTTTTCTATCTAATATACATATAAAGAGGGAAAAAAAGTGTTTGAAAAATGTCCCATTTTTCATATTATTGTATATCAGTGTTTAAATTTTTATAAAGATTGGATCAAAAAATGGTTTCAGTCTTTTTTATAAAATTTTGGGTTGTTTTTGGCCATATTTATATATATATATTAAAAGAAAAAAAAAAATGACTTCTCTAGAAAAAATAATAGAAAGTTTAAATCTATGATAAAATTAACAGATTCAAATCAAAATACCTTTTTCACTCTCTTTTAGTGGTGTATCTTCATCTTCACTTTCTTCTTCCAAATCTGAAGATGATTCATCATATCCCATTAAATCCAAATATCCTTAATATTAAAAGTAGAATATTAATTAATATGAGCACGATTCCTACAAAATTTAAATAAATACCAGTCATATGTATGTTAGCAGTAGCTGAAGTTACAAATTTCAAATTTGTTCCTTGGAGGAAAATGTGATCTAATTTGCATTGGTACACATTTGATGCTTTAGATAAATGACATAAGATTACCCTTGGGTTTTCATCAGTTTCTACGTACACTGTATGAATGTCATTAGCTAAATTAAAAAAAAAAAAAAAAAATTTGAAAATAGATCCTAATTTACAACAAAACATAGATTTTATTGAAATGGAAACTATACATTGCATTAAATAACTATACAATTCATTGTATAGCATTCAAAATTGATACCTTATAAAATCATCATGATTAAGACGAGATTTCTTTAAAAGAATATAAGTACTCGGTACTTATTTAAAACATTATTTATAATATTATCTACCTATGCTTATTTTTACAACTCATACTTCATATACATATTAAATTGACATCATTAGTACATACCATTTTTAACAGATTCTAAATCAAGTGTAGCCATAGAAAGATGGAATGTATTGTCTACTACCGTGCTATATTTTTTTCCTGGTTCCATTATTATGCCTGTAAAACATGTTAATTATTTAACATGTTTAATGGTAACACACAAATAAAACGAAATACTTAGGTACCTCATTTATGTAAAATATACAAATCATAAAATGCATAATTCAACAAATACACACGTGTTTATAAAATATTTTAAAATATACACTTACTCCACATCTTGCTGCCTGTTGTTTATTCCGACTTCTTATAATTAACAAAGATAATTATACACAATAATTATAACAATAACTTGAGTTCTTGTCAAAATAATTAATATTTTGAACAGCAAAGAACGTGACTTCCACAGGACAATGAAGCCGAAAATGTGGTGGCAAAAATGATCAACACCACCAATCCACAGAAAACGAGGGTTATTACTATAACACTATGTTATATAGCTAACCACGCCGCGTTATTTCTTATTAGTAAATGTGTGGTTACGCGGGAGAGTCCAAAGGTAATACCGCAGTATAACCATTTCGAGGGAATTATTATAAATCGGTTAATGGAATGTTGGTTTCCATACTTGGTTTAAGATGATCTCAAGCAGAGCCGTAGCAAGTGGGTGGGAGGGGGCGAATTGTGCCTGTGCCCCAGGCAAGGCGCAAAATATAAAAAATTAAAATATTAATACAATAATAATATATAATTATAATAGTAAAAAAAATTCAAGGCACCAATGTTACCATTTTTCTTTACTCATGTATATATATTTAAATACTCTGTAACTTCATACAGAAGTCAGAAATGCATTATTGTTACATCATTTTTATCAGTTGATGCTGTTGATATTTATAAGTCCTATACTCCCATGTAATACATAAAATATGCCGAATATTCAGCGACGACTTCGTGTCGATGTGCCGACTGAAAAAGAATTCACGTTATTATTCACATAATTATATTTTATGCCTACATATGAGCATGTAGGCGTAATTTCGTAAAATTTCAGCGGGTGCAAAATGCAGTCGACAAGACTTGTACTAGAAATTTTTACACATTGGAAAAATTTTATTTTTTCTATAAATTATTATAAAAATTACAAAACTACGAATTAAAATTAAATATCAATATTTATGCCACAATCTAAGTGACGCCTGGATACAATGGAAAGATTACTCTTAAATTTGTTAATAACTTTTCTTTATCAATAAAATCATCTATTTCAATTTCTAATAAAGCTAAACAACTCAGGTTTTTTGACCCATTGCTGTTGTAATATATAATTTTTTTCAATGTTTGACTCGTTTCTTTTAAAAAGGAATTCGTTCTTTCAGAAAAAAAAAAAGGAATTAGCCTGTCTTTCCATTAGAAAATGAATGTGTACAAGTGTACAACCTGTTTGGTCATCACAGGCTTGATAATTAAATAAATAAAATAATTCATTTCATTAGTGAATATTATAATGTTATTATGTACACTGAATGGTATATAACTAATACTATTTATTAATAAATATGTAAATATAAATTACTCCATAAACACAATTGACATTAGTCTATAAATAATAAAAACATTTATTGGGGGAAAATAGTTCTGGCATCAGCCAGTCATAAATATCATATTTATTAGCATCAAAAAATACATTAGATAAGGTATGTGAAGAGCATTACCTACCTTTGTCTGTACTTTATGCCGTTTTTTTTTTTAATCAAACCCTTGTAAAATGTTTAATTCTTTGATTGTTCAAATTTCATTACACCAAAATATTTGCAATAAAATTCTCTATCTAGGCATCAAGTTTCAAAAAAATAGGACTGGCTAATTTTCTTTTATGTATGTTAAAGTGTGTAATTTTAGGTAAAACTAACAAATTTCGTCAAAATTCTGACTTACTTAAAAAATTGACTTACGAATTTCGAGATTTTTTCAGGTCAATTAGACATATATGTCAGTGAGATCATATCAAATTTTTAAGTCTCGATATCAAAAATAAAAATTTCATTGCATAAAAACTAACGAAAAATGAAAAATTTTCAAAATGCTGTACTTAAAATACATGTTGTCTCAAAATCTTCCCATAATTTGTAATAAAATTTTAGCTTATTCATACTTGTGATGTATTGTTAGACTTCTGAAACTATGTACACAGTTCTAATACACACTGAAAAAGTTATGGAAAAAAAATTTGAATTTTATAAGTGAATTTGTGTCGTCAATTCAACATTAAATAGAAAATTTGCAAAAAAATCAGAAAAAACTAACAGAAAGTTATTTTCACAAAAATTATTAAAATAAGCACTTTCAATCTCAAATCTTTTTAACATGTAATATATTTGCATAAAACTGGTTAAATTTTAAATCAAACAAAAAAATAATTAAATACCCAAGCCCTGTTCATTACATTATTGTTTCAAATTGCAAATTACTTTTTAAAGGTTAGAAATATTTAATTGCATATTATAATAAAGGATCTCCGATCTACTTACATTTACATTTTTATAAAAATCAGAATAATAAACTAAAGCTCCATTTAAACTCAATGAATTGAATAATTTATTTTCCTTAAAATTCATGGTATTTTTCTTCTTTTGAAATTTAAAGTTCTTTTAATTAAAAAATAGACTCAACAGATTTTACAAAAAATATAAGCGAACCCGAGTAATTAAGTTTGTACACAATTTTCCATCTTAAAAACAATGCATGTAATATATCCACTCAGGATCTCAAATAAATGTAAATTTAGAAGGTAATGAATATAGTATTATTATTAATGATATATTTATATATAATAAATGGTATTATTTTAGTATTATACATTTCAATATGTCACAGAAAAACAAAAATAAATAGGTGCATAAAATAAATTAAAAATCATAGTTTCATGAAAAAGTCAACTATGAAATTCTTTTTAAATAAGTTAATTTTAAATATCTATCTTTGCATAGTTTGTACATGTTCCTTTACTTCTTCAATTAAATGTATATTTCTTTTCAATTCACTATATTGTTGGTTGAAATTAGTAGAAACATTTCTTAGTTGATTCAAATTGTGTTCAGTACGATCAATATTAGATTCTAGTGATACTAGATTTTTGGTTGTTTGACTTAATATTTCATGACTCTTCGAACTTTTATGGATTTGTTTGATGACTGAGGACATATTGTTAATATTCAACTTCACTCGATCACTCAATAAGTTCTTAGAATCCCCAAAAAGTGATCTTGCACTTGTACTGGAAGCTGACGTCATGGTAAATTATTATTCTCAATAAAATTATATTCAGCCTTAAGTATCAGGTATCTAAAACAGAATATTATACAATATGTTAAATTTAATTATTATTATTGAAGGAAAAACCATACATTTTGTTAATGGAAACTTATAAGTAATAACCACAACAGTAAAATAATATGTTAGTACCAATACAAATACAATAACTATTTTAGATTCTGAACGGATTGATAAAGCTTGTTTTTACAATGATGTTTATTTATTTTTTTTATTCTTTTTTCTCTTTCTGGAAACACTTTTTCGTATTGAAATACTTGGCCAAAAGTTTTGATCAATATTTCTATAGAACCGTAATCATACCCAGATAGTACTTTAAAGAGATTATTTTTCCAATTTCTCAATACTTTTTCTAAAATCAGGAAAAATCTGTCAAAATATTAACAAAAAACGGCAAAATATGCAATTACTGGAATTGCCATAAAATTGAAAATTACTCTTTAACATAACTTCAAAAATAATGCAGCTAAAGACCTATAACTTTCGCCAACTACTAAAAATGGTCACAAAAACATTTCATAAATAAATTTCAAAAAGATTTGATCAATTTTGAGTTAAGAACAGAATTTTGAAAATTTCTCATTTTTTGTTAGTTTTTATGAAATAAAATTTTTGACTTTTTATATTAAGACTTGAAAATTTAATATGATCTCACTGACATATATGCCTAATTGACCTGAAAAAATCTCAAAAATCATTAGTCAACTTTTTTTTTTATACTCATTTTAAATTAGAATTTTGACGAAATTTGTTAGTTTTACCTAAAATTACGCACTTTAACTTACATATAAGACTATTGACCAAAACGATTGTTTTGAAATTTGGTGCCTAGATAGAGAATTTTATTGTGAATATTTTGGTGCAATAAAATTTCTTATGGACGAAAAATTTTAATTTTAAATATAAATATTATTTATAAAATTATAGCTAATATACATATATTTAATAATAGAAATGCCAATGCATGAAACTAAAAATGTAATAAATAAGAATAAGTATTATGATACTTGATAGGTATACTTAAATACAATTAGATAGTTGTTTAACTATTTATAAAAACAACAAATTAGGACTTACTTAATTTATTAGTTCTTGAAGTGTATAATGTCGAGGTGAAATAAAATGCCAAGAACGTTTTTTAAATGAAAAATATGTAACTAATTCTTTAGGCTTTACCTATATAACACGATTATGTAATAGTGAATCTAATGAGAATAGTGTAGTTACATCCCAAAATATGAATTTTAATCGCGATTAATGTTGCTTTTTAAGGATCTTTAGTCGAGATTATAATTTATAGTTTAAGGTGAGATCTTACCATATCAAGCACTGAAAGGTTTAAAAAACACCAAGTATTAAATTTAAAATGCAGGACAATAATTGAAGAAGTGATTGAACTGCCCAATACAGAAAATAATAAAACTACTTGTAGTTGTAATCATAGTTTCATAACACAGAAACCAATATATCTCATGTAAATCTCAATGTAAAATAAACCAAAATAAGTATACAATGTACAAGTATTTACCAGTTGTTATCATGCAAGTCCACCATAAAAACAGAAACAGATAAATAATAATTTTCTTATCAAGGGTCTTGAACCCAATATCACAGAATATTTATTTTGTAGATTAAAGAATGTCATCATAGACACGAACTAAGATATCTTAGTTCGTGATCATAGACATGGGACTATGATATAATTAATAATGTTAATTACATTATCCAATTGAGGCAATGAGACCACCATAGACATAATAATCAAGAAATTTGCTGGCGCAAACCGGTGTGCAATTCCGATCCATTTATTGTGATCCCGATTTCCTAATCTAAACCATGTTCATTTACACCGTTTTTGATAGAAATTCGAGATTCAGAACGGTTTACCCCTCCATAAAATATAAGATTAGAATTTTGTGATATCTTTATATTTATGTTCCCACCTTTTTTTCAATTTACCATTGTTCCAACTTATTTATTTAAATGTACCACCACTTTTATAATTATTATTCAATTGTTGTACAAAAATAAAATAATTGGTTTTTATTTGTAGCTCCATAGTATACAGGTAACCTATATAAGAACATTAGTTCTTGTAATATTGGTTCGATAAAGGATAATTTTAAAATCAAATTATTAAAAGATTTTTTATTTGGTAAAAATCATATTTCAGAATATGAAGTTCAAGCATTAATTCCTGTTAAAGAAAGTAAGAACATCTAATCAAATTAAAGTTTATATTGTTTTATGAAAATAATTGAACCTCATCTTATATTACATGAGATATTTTATATTAGATGTGCATGATGAGATAATTCGCTCAATTACTTTCGATAATGAAAATGATGATATGGAAGATTACTTACTTTTATTTAATGACGTGAATAAAATACAAGAATTAGAATAAAAATTTTAGGGTTTACTGAAATTATGGTTCCTAAGTTCTCAGATAAAGAGTTCAAATCCCATTTTCGTTTAAGTAAAAGTAGTGTTGAGGTTTGATTGTTTTTCCTATAGTACTTAAATATAATTATAATTAACAGTTATTTAACTTATTTTTAATAGATAATAATCTCATATATAGGTCCTATTCTATCATCAAAATCTATAAAGATAGTTAGGTTATATTGAATACATTAATGTATATATTAGGAATATAGAATAAGTTGTCAAGGCCCCTGATATTATTAATGTGATAACAGAAGAAATAAGGAGAAAAATCACGTTTGTGGTGGGGACAAAACGTGATCGGTATTATTGGACCACCTCACTACAGTGGACGAAAAAAATAAACCGGTATATCACGATTTGTAATCGGTTTACTTCCGCGAATTTCTAGAAACTACACCGATTTACTTTTTTAGGGGAATTGCACACCGGTTTGCGCCAGCGAATTTCTTGAATGTATTATTATGTCTATGGAGACCACTATATTTTGCAGTCCTGAACTGATAAGAAATTGGGGCTGGTTATTTACATTTGGATATTATTTTATTTAAATTGGTAAAATACCACTTTAATTAAACTATTACCAATTCATGTTGATTTATTTTGCAATTTTTTTTATTATTAAAATAAAATCATTTTAAAACTTGTATCATCTATCACATTGTAATAAATGGCCTTAATTTCATAACACTTGATGACCACTGATAAAAAGTTTTTGTCCACATGTAGTAAAGTCTATATAGTTGTGTTTACTTTTGTCCATACTTTTATTGTAAAATTTTGGGTAGTTTATTTCAAAAAAAAAAAAAAGAAAATTGAAGAATTGAGAAATTCAAAAAGTGATCTCTCTAAAGTACCAAATAGAGGCGAATCCGATTTGAAAAAAGATGCTGTTCAAGACTTTTGGACAAGTATTTCTATACAAGTGTTCTCAGAAAAATAATTAAATAAATAAACATAGTAATAAAACACAAGCTTTTTTACTTAATTCAGAGTCTAAAATTGTATTTTTCTTTCATGTTATACAATTTTGCAAAATAAGCGTTATTTTTATTAATGTTAATGGACTGAGCATTACAAGCTTAAGGAAATTTTCGCATTAGTAGAAGGTAGGTATGTGAAGCAATGATATGTATTTAGAGGCACAGATTAGATACCAAACATTACATTTTAAAAATATCATACTGTTTTAATTTCAGTCTCAAGTAAACTTATGATATAAAAATAAATTCATCACATACGTTTAAAATGTGTTTTAAAATTAGAATTTAATAATTGTATCTATTTATCCAGAACATCCTCTACATCCACAATGCACACATTCTACAATTCGACCCTGAAAAATAAAAATACATCAGAAAATATTACAATAATTTAAATAAGCATTAAAGAATTACCTCTTCTAATTTAGATTTTGGAACTCTGCATATACAACTGGTACCAAAATTTGTATCCCTAGTTTGAATACAACGAAGACAACATAAATTTTCATAACCTTGTTTTTTCCATTTTGCTATTAAATTTTGATCAGCAATTTTTTCTTGAAGACAAAAATCATACAGTTCTAAATGAGGAAAACAATTATAAATACATATTATATTATTAATATTATCAACACAGTTATGTTGATAACAGGTAATTTCAATTTTAATTGTTGACAAAATATTTAATTAAGTGTCAGATATCATGTTATTTTATTCCAATAAAATAAATAGATACAAATAATATTAATAAATATTTTAAAGAAATTGTTTTATTTATTTATTCATTTATTATAAGAAAATAAGGATTAAAAGTAAATATTAATACAATGATGGCAATATTATATATTTTAGAATGTAGATGATGTAAGAGATAGTGGTGATAGGATGATGGTGACTGACCTCAAACAAATAAGAGGAAAGAAAAAGGAAAATAAGACAAAATATAATTACAAAGTATATATAATTTTTTTTTTAATGGAAAATAATTTTTTTTTCATTCTTGGTAAAGTTCTTTATACTCTAAATAGTAAACTTAACCTTTGCATTCAATATACATAGTTGGTATTATACATTTAAGTCATTTAAATACTTAAAAGTTTCCTAACCATAAAACAATAAACTAACCCATATGATTTGTATAAAAGAACTATGTCCTACCAAATAATGAGAAACAACCAATCCGAGTCTTCTAGACACAATCATTTATTAAAAGTATTTACCTCTAGATATAGCTTTGCGTCTATGAAATAAATCATAAATATATCTCGATTTCTGGTTATGGATTTTAAAAATGGGCCACAGTGCTTCTACTTTACGTTTTCCTTCGTGAGATTCGGTTTCAGCTAAAATAATAAACATTATTGTAAGTGTACAACAAAGAGAACAAGGCATACCTACTTATAATACTCATAAGACAAATAAAGCAAGTTCTATGAACAATATTTACAATTGTAAAATATTTAAAAACAATTTTTTTTATGTCCTAAGATTCTAATGCATCTAACAATAATCATTGATAAATTTCATAACATAGGTACCTTCTCTCATTTTTTGTTCCAATTCTTCAAGTGTAGGTTCAATCAGTTCCCATCCATCAGGAGGAGGTTTTCGACTTCTTCGAACTTTAGGCATCTTATAAACTTAACTATAATTAGCTAAGCCTAAGAGACTACTGCAAGAACCATAAACCACAGATGTAAATTATTTGTTTATTATATTATTTATAAAATATAATATCTGTGATTTGTGCATAGAATGGACTGATATCAAATGTATTATCAATGAGTACCACCCACAGATTTATAAATCAACTATAAAAATAAAAAAAGTAGTATAGTAACAATCATAGACTTTATAAGGTTTATGGTAACAATGGACTTGAGCTGTCATTTGAAGCACAGAGTATAAAAAATGATATATAAAAATTTCATATATACTCTATGTTTGAAGCATAGACCAGTAGCATATGCTAGTACAAGGTCTATGGTTTGAAGTTCAGTAGCTATTTACAAACAAGGCATTGATTACATCACGTGATTTCTGTTATCAATTATTATTTTTTTTAGGTCACAGATATATAAAACAACTAGATAGCCAACTTTGTATAGTTCTCTTATAAGTACACACTTTTTTTAAATTTATTTATTTTATATATATATTTTTTTTCTGTAGGTATACACTTTTTTGTATAGAAATATTTGTCCAAAAGTTTCGATCAGTAATTTTTTGAATCGGAATTGGCCTCTATATGGTACTTTTAAGAGATCATTTTTGGAAATTCTCCATAGAATTTCCAAAATTTGGTTAAAAACACCCTTAAAACTTCTTTTAAGCTAAATGAATACTTTAAGTAAGCTAAAATAGAATAACATTAAATAGAAAGAGGGTATTATAAAACTTGAGGTAGTGTATGTGGTACACACCTTGCAACCCCCAGACCCTGGGAATTGTGGCCCTGATAAGTACTAATATTTATTATGTCCCCTCTGGTTAGTTATAATTGAAAAATGTAGTTTATTGAGTAAGGGTTGAATCCTGTACAATCATACATGGTCCTTTTGACACTACCACTAAACTAGAATTTTCAAAATAGCATAATTAGAAAACTATTGATGTATGCAGATTTTAATTCACACCATCATACTCAGTGTCGAAAACACATTACCAACCTTTTTGGGTGTTCGTAAATCAGAAATATACTACCATAATGTTTATTCATAATTTTTCCATTTTTTTTTTTTTTTTTCAATTAAATCCTTATAAAATGTTTTAATATTCGTCGGTAATACATTTCATTGCACCAAAATATTCACATTAAAATGCTCCACCTAAGTATCTAGTTTCGTAAAGATTCGTCAACCAGATTTATTTTATGTACGTTAAAGTGTATAATTTTAGATAAAATAAATGAATTCCATAGAAATGTGAACGACCTTTGGTACGATATAGTCACAAATCATGTATGAAATAAAAAAAAAAATCAGTTAAAAAAAAAAAATGCACTTTAATTTGATTTTATAACTGATTTTTTTTTTTTATTTCTGAAAGGCAGATAATAAAATATTTATTTTCCACACTCATGGCTTAAAGTAGTATAATTTTGAAACCAAAATGTAATTTCACTCTACCAAGCTAATTAGCTAACATACATAAATTCTATATTAGTTTTGAATGCTTTTTAAACAATTTTAAACATTTAAAATTTGCATCACTTGCTAGAGTGAAACATTTAACAAAAAGAGAAATGTCTGTATAAAAATGTTATTAACTTGTCTGTTTTAGAACATATAGTTCACATAAATAAATAAACTATAAAATAATATTTTATCTTATAAGCGTCAAAAATAAAAATTATATTAAGTGTATAGAGATGAAAAATAAAAAATAAAAATAATGCTTACAGTAAGTAAAAACTATATTATGAGTAACATATTATCATTTTTTAATATAATGTAATAACATTTTCAAATTCATAAGTCTTTTGAGTTATGAATTATAAAGGTAAATAGTTATATGATCAAATGCATTAATCACATTTTTCATTAAACACTTGTAAATGTACAAAATTGTATTAATTAAAATGAAATCTAATTAAAAACAAATTATATTACCAATATTATATTATTCTCATGTCTCATTCAAACGTTTAATAAATTAAAAACTAATTAATAATTACAAATTATATCACAGAATAAAATACCAGATAGTTGGTAGCATACAGTTTTACAAATTTATCTTAACAATTATAAATTACACAACAAAACACTATTCTAATACAGGATCATAAGAATTAGTTAATACATTCATGATCTGATATAGTGGGTTAAAATAGTCATCATCATGAGATAAATTTTTATAATAAGCTTCTAAGGCATATAATGACTTATAAAGTTGTTCATTTGTTTGTAATCTAGACAAACATAGTTTATCCATTGCTAATAAAGACTTTCCAGAAGCTTCAACTAAGGCATGGCCTTCTTCATTTGTTGGTAGTGAATTAGACAATCTAATAAATTCAGCACTCAAAGTTTCACACCTAAAATGTGTAAGTTAATATATGATTTTAAAAATGTAAATAAAATTAACATTTCTTTAATAATACATACCACCCATTTTCAACAAGTTTATTTTTTAAATCTACTGCATCATACTGCCGAACTCTTTCTTTAGCTTCTAACTGTAGCCGATCATTAGTTTCTTCAGTCAATGTCATTTTAGCATCCTCAATTTCTAAAACCAAGTCTTCCAAAAGCTCAGTCACTTTCAACTTTAACAGAAAGTAAAGATTAGATTTTTTGTCTAATAGTTCAATTATTTAAATATACAATACATATAAAATGTCTCTAACCTGAAGTTTTGTATTTAAATCGGATTTAGGTCTCTTAAATATAGACAAGTATGTTTGAATACCATTTTCATCATTAACTTGTTGTTGAGCTTTAGGAAATCTTCTTGTAATAGATGATAATGCAAACAAACAATTTTTTTGGACCTAAGTCAAAATGTAATATTCTAATTTAAAAATTGATTAAGAGTATTAGTTCATAAATATCATACAAATTTTTTAACACTTACAGAAAATTCGTATTCTTCACTAACATGTTTCAATAAAAGTGGAATAACATCAGCTAATAAAGCAGCAATTTGGACTTTTTGATTATTAGAAGCAGCAGAACCCATAAGTAGAGCTCCCTGTGCTTTCATATAACTTGAATTGCTGTTCAGACAAGGAATTATAATTGATTGTATTCTGAAAATAAACACAAGTAGAGCATTTAATGCAAGTTAGATAGTTTACCAACATTTAAAAAAAAAAAGACGAGACAAACTTTGCATCAAGGATAAACATCACTTTTCAAGTGGGAATTCTTAGTGGGTGTAAATAATATTAAAGAAACAATAAATCATTTCTTCAATAAAACGATTCTGAGTAGAGGTTCAGTTAATATACAATAATCACATAACAATATTTACGAAGTTACCATATTTTCCATGGTTACATGGTAAGGAAGGACAAGTTAGGTTAGGTTAGGTTATACTAGAAATAATGTGAATTTCAAAAAATGCTAAGTATAAATTACAATCTAGAGCAGTGGTTCTCAACTATAGGGTCGCGACCCAATTTTGAGCAGTGAATAATTTTGAATGAGTCACTAAAAATTTACAAGGTGGATATAATATTTTAATTTTGGACTACTAATGTGAAATAATTTTAAAAATAATTAATGAAACTTCATTCATAAATTATTTGATAAACAAGCTTATAATTTATCATTTTGGACATTAGTTTTAAATAAATAAATAAATACACAAAGAGTAATAGTTTCTTTTAGTTACGATAATTAAAAAAATTAAGTGGATGTGGGAAGACTGGTAGCTCACCATAGAAATTATTTTCAAAAAGGTCACAAGAAAAATTTTGTAAATATCTTGGTTTGTCAACATACAAAGGTTTAGAACTGCTGATCTAGAGTCAAATTTTGGTTTAATAAGTGGCTGATCAAGGCTTTTGGATCAGTAATTCTATATGCAAAATTGTTTACAGAATGGAATAAAAATATAATAAACATCATTGTAAATTTATAAGGTTCTTCGCTCCGCTCAGAATCTAAAATTTTTTGATAGTTTTGATTTTTTACCTAACAGATTTGAATTATTTAAGGTTTGAAATGTCATTTTTGCCTGTGAGACAGGAAAAGCAAAGGGCCTATTTTTCACCCATATCTATGTGCAAGAACAACGGTTCCCAAATTTTTTAGTTGTGCGGTCCACCAATATTGTACAGAACATTTTGAAGCTCACTAACTAGATATAGAAGAAAAAATTTAATTATACAAACATAAATAGATATCTTTATATGTGTGACGATTATATACCTATTTTTAAGTATAAGTCATATATGTCACATAATATGTCGATAATAAGAAAAACATTCTGCATAAGAAAAATAAAAAAAAATAATTTTTTTATAGAGAAATGATATTGATATGATCTACACTCATGCTCAAAATCATGGAAAGAAAGTTGAAAAACTCAATGCAGTTTTTGAAATTGTTAATCTTTCATAAAAGAATCAATATAAGGATTACATTTTGTTAAGCTTCACCTCAAATCATTCTCAACATTTAATTTTTTACAATAATTATTTTTCAAACAAATTTAAGTTGAAAAGGCTTGTTTACATAAATAAGTAGTTGTAAAGCCCATTGATTACTTCAGAAGTGTTTATTTCAGAGGGGTGACAGGAGGGGCCTTTCTCCTCGAGGAAAAAAATTTATACCAGGAAATAACTATACATATATTCTACATATTCATATAAAATATACAGGTCCCCAGAGCATAAGGTTTGAAATAAACACTGTACCTCAGTTCAAGCATTTTGTTAAAATTACAGTTCAAATATATTATTAATATTAATAGTATTATTTATTATATAAAAAAATTATTACCAATTAAACCTTCTCTAATACGTACCCTTTATTTTTAACAAAAACTTCTGCTGTATCAATTTGATGTATTAGATATTCAAGATCAGAAAGAATATTATGAAGATTATTATTGCTGTCTTCATATATTTTCATTTGCTGCTGGAACTTTAGAGTAAGTTCATCCATTATTTCTATGTCACTTTTTATGGTCATATTCATTTCATGAAGATCATTTTTAAGGGCTGTATACGACTTAAATTTGTGTGTATTTGTTAGATGTTCTTTTGATTCTTTCTGAAAGCATATTAAACAAAATAATAATTATAATATATAACAAAATAACAATAATTTATTATAAAAAAACATAATAAAGTAATTCCTACATTAATAAGATCATCTGAACTATTAGAATATGTCATTGTCAAACTATTAGCTTTAGCGTTATTATTGTTGTCCATAAATTTAGCCTTTTTCTCGCCAGTTTGAAGATCAACTGAAATATGTAATCCACTAGGAATTTCTTGATCTAGAAAAAGAATATCATCATTTTTAGTAAACATAAAAGTACAAGTTACCAATTGAAATATTGTAATCTATAAGCTAATGAACATTATATTCTTGTATGAGTCAATGTTGTTTTGGTCAACCTACATAATATGTAAGTAGATTTATATCAACAATTAGTTCCAAATATATACTGATAAAACAATATGCATTTATTGAAAAGAGATAAATACAATTTCAAACATCATTATATATATAGGTTCATCCCATTAATACTTGAATTAAATGTAAATAAGAAATTTTGAACAATTTCTTCTAGAACAGATTAATTAAATTAAGTATATAACATGTGGTTAGTGAATTTAAATTATGTTTAGACTAAACAAGAAACCAAAATATTCAAATTTTCATACTGCGCACTTTATATGATCATAACTCGTAGTCATAAGCAACAATATATGAATAAAAATCAACTTTTTTAAGTTTCTAACCATTATTATTATACATCATCAAATTATTTATCACTTACTAGTTAAGATTTCTATAAACATATAAAAAAAAAACATAAATTAAAAATCACACTGAAATTCAATTTGGTATTATGAAACTAAAAACTCCCAAAATTAAAATAGTTGGTCAGTATTGTAGTCAGTACCTATAAATTACAACTTTTGTATCTTATATTTATTAGGTCTATTATACCTATTAGGTACAATGAATTAATTTTAAAACAAAGTCAAACAATTTCATTACGAAAAAATGGTAAAACTAAATACCAAATTTTAAAATGCGATCACTAAGTACACAATTTTTAATTTCATATTAGCTACACACCATTTTTGCCTCCAAATTGAACATAATAATAAATACTTATTATAATAATTAACCTTCTTCAATAGTTTGCCATTCGTTTGTGGGCACAAACTTTTTTGAACTAATCGTGACGTTTTTCTTGGGCTCCTCAGATACTTTTTCTACCATCTCATCAGGCTCGGGCAGATATTGGTCCCAGTGATAATATTTGGTGTCCAGGTACCAAAACACGGCTAAAGACAAGGCCACGATGAGGAGCAGGAAGAACTTAGTCGTGGATAATTGAAACATTTTCAATTTCCTTTTTTCTTTCGCGTTGTTATTATTTATGATTTCGCGAAAATACGAGATTCTACAAGCGAAATGGTTCGAAAACGATTACGTACAGTTGCTAAAAGATGACGTGCACAACAAAATATGTGTTTTTCGAATCAGCCGTGTAAACTGTAAATGTAAAATGTAAATATTTGCTTCAAAACACGTTCGCGCAAATTTATCAGTTTGTTGGTCAAAGACAAAATAAATTTTATAACGTGCAAGTGGCAACTAACATAAAACACCGATCGTATTTTGCAGGGAAGGTGAAATGATAATACGGCGATTACGTTGACCAATGACACGGTCTAACGTACATATTGAGAAATCAGCATTACCGCTACTGTGGTATTGTTTCCTTATTGTACTACAACGCAATACGTAAAAATACTGAAATAGTCAAAATTTTCTGCAACGCCATCTATAATCATAATTCTGAAAATGGTATTATATCATATTGTGACTAAATGCAGCAAAAAAGTATAGTATACATCACGATTAAAGATATATTATGATGGTGTCATAGATAAATGTTTTTATTCTTTATGGGTGGTATACATAAGGATATCAATCTCGAACAGTCGAACTAGACAATTCATCATATAGGTCGTAGCAAAATGTATCCTGCAATAAACACCATTTAATATTAATATTACCTATTATTTATAAATAAACAAATACAAAAATATGAAGTTTTATTGGCTTCAGTTTGCGAGCAGTATTGTGAATAATGATTGTTTCGACGTAAAATTTGTTGTTAAGGATAAAACATATTATGTTGGAATCAGTGGTGAAACCCCTCCCTTTGATTTTTTTTATAACTATTATAGTATTATACCTACCTAAAGGAAGTAAAAATAGTTTTAACACCAGCAAAATAGTTCTCAAATATATAATTTAAATAACAAACCATATAAATGATTAAAACTCTTATGTTCGGCTAGTTAGATAGATCAAAATGATTCAATAATTATTTTTCGTGAGTTATTTTATGTCATAGTTGATAGTTTAAAAGGAATTTGTATTTGGCTTGATTAGAATGTTTCATTGGGAGTGTACCGATTTGTGTGTGCTATAAAACAACCATTTTAAATTAGGATTAAATATTGAGAAAAATGTTGAGTATGTGTTTAATATTAAATTGATTTCTTCAAGCATAGAATACATATCTGGATGTGGATTAAAGCTATTCAAATCGCTAAAGACATATCAAATTTAAATAAAAACTCGAGATTGAATGCAGAAAGTGAATAAAAAGTTATTTTAAATATCTAATGTTAAATATTAATGCGATTCCTTAAATATTTAAGTTTCCATCTCTTTTGCACATAATGAGTAAATTTGCAGGAAAATTAATTTTGAATTTCTTTATTCATTCCACTAATTAAAGGGTTATAAAATTTTATTTGAATTAAATTTAAAAAGTCTGACATACTTCACACGATGGGAGTTCTTCGCACGAGAGGGATTCTCTTGACGGGTGTATTTAATTTTAAAGAACCGATAAATCATTTCTTCAATAAAACGATTCTGAACGAGGGAAATTAATAATATAAAAAGCCGGACATACTTCGCACGACGGGTGGGATTCTCTTGACGGGTGTATTGAATTTTAAAGAAACGATAAATCATTTCTTTAATAAAACGATTCTGAGCGAAGTTTCAAATACTATATAATAATAATAATTGGCGATAAGGTTATTTTAATAAAATTATATTAAATAATGTTGGGTAGGTACAACATAATTTGTATGCGTACTTTCGTTTGTGTGTGTTGCGTGCGTGTATGAGGTAATAAAAGTCTAAATTAAATGGACAAACTCACAGTAATAATTAGTATAATTAGAATTCTTGTCTCTTAACGGGAAAACCTGGGTTTTGAGCTATTTATATAACTAACTTTATTTTCCGATAATAATTACACCTTACACCAAATAAAATTCACTAATTTTTTTTCAAATGCCATTAATAGTCATAATAACAAAATAATCCATGCATATTTTTATTTCTAGTATTAATATGTATAGTAATTTTTTCGAATTTTTTTCAATCAAAACCCTTGTGAAATTTTTAATTATTCATACATCAATAATTTTCTTACACCAAAATATCCGCAATGTAATTCTCCATCTACGTACCCAGTTTCATAAAGATCGGCTGAACCAATTATTTTTTATATGCGTTTAAGTGTGTAATTTTAAGTGAAACCAATGAATTTTGTCAAAATTCCTAATTTAAACAGTTATAAAACAAAAATTGACTAATGATTTTCGAGATTTTTCGAGTACTATTAGAAATACATATGAATTTGTTTGTATTAAATTTTCAGCTTTTAAAATCCATAAATTAAAATTTTATGAATTAAAAACTAACAGAAAACGAGAAATTTTCAAAATGCCGTACTTACCCCAAAATTGATCATATGTTTTTGAAAACTTTATGAGTTGTGCGCATAACTATTTTTAGTAGTTGGTGAAAGTTTCAACTTTTTAGCTTCATTATTTTGGAAGTTCTAAGTGTACAGGGGTTTTTTTTCGGAGTTATTTTTTCCTGGGTAATTTATTAGGGGAATCCAATAATTGCCAATTTTAATAAACCGAACTTTTTTTTGCGGTACTTGTTTAGATTCTGAACGAAATGAAGAAGCTAGTGTTTTTACAATCATGTTTATTATTTTGGACTCCGAGCGAAAGCAATGAATGTATTGGTTTTACAAATCTGTTTTTTTTTTTTTTCGTATGTTATGTCATCATGATTTCGGGTAGAGATACTGGTCCAAAAGTTTCGATCAGTAACTCTATAGAACGGAAATGTTGTCAAGCTGGTACTTTTAGGAGGTCATTTTTCCAGTTTCTCAATACTTTTTTTAAGCGCACACCTAGAATACCCAAAAATTAACAAAAAACGACATAACATGAATTTTCGTAAATTCGATTTTGTTTTTTTGACATAACTTCCAAAATAATGAAGCTAGAAAGTTGAAACTTTCACCAACTACTAAAAATAGTTATGCGAACCTTTCATAAAATTTTCAAAAGCATTTGATCAATTTTGGAATAAGTATGGCATTCTAAAAATTTCTTGATTTTTGTTATTTTTAATTCATAAAATTTTAATGTATGGCTAAGCTTTAATGTATGAGCTGAAAATTTAATACAAACATATTCATATGTATTTCTAATAGTACTCGAATAATCTCGAAAATTGTTAGTCAAGTTTTTGTTTTATAACTGTTTAAATTAGGAATTTCGACTGAATTCATTGGTTTCACTTAAAATTACACACTTAAACGCATATAAAAAATAATTGGTTCAGCCGATCTTTATGAAGCTTAGTACGTAAATTAAGAATTACATTGCGGATATTTTGGTGTAAGAAAATTTTTGATGTATGAATAATTAAAAATTTCACAAGGTTTTGATTGAAAAATTATTAAACATATTAATACTATAAATAAAAATATACATGGATTATTTTGTTATTATGACTATTTGGACATTTGAAAAAATTATTGAATTTTATTTGGTGTAGAGTGTAATTGTTGTTGGAAAATAAAGTTAATTATATAAATAGCTCAGAACCCAGGTTTTCCCTTTAAGAGACAAGAATTCTAATTACACTAATTACAGTGAGTTTGTAAATTTAATTTAGACTTTTATTTCCTCATAGACGCACGCACACACACAAACGAAAGTACACATATAAATTATGTTGTACTTACCCAACATTATTAAATAATAAATATAATTTTATTAATATAACCTTATTGCCATTTATTATTATTATATAGTATTTGAAACTTCGCTCAGAATCGTTTTATTAAAGAAATGATTTATCGTTTCTTTAAAATTCAATACACCCGTCAAGAGAATCCCACCCGTCGTGCGAAGTATGTCTGCTCTTTTTTTTCTGTGTACAACTTTTTGTACGGAAATACTTGTCCAAAAGTTTCGATCAGTAACTTTTTGAAATCGGATTTGTCTCTAGATTGTAGCCAGGATGTACAGCTGGAGTGGCAAAACTTCAATATTTTTACCAAAATTAATCTAAATATACGTTTTATTTAAAAAAATTACCCTGTGGTTTTCGATAATTTCTGGATACTTATTACATTATTATGTTAATACATAAATTCTCACTAGTATCTACGAGTCACCTCAGATTGAAACGTATTGAATGCACAATGAGCCGAAATAAGTATCGAAATATCCACTGTGTGTGACATTGAATGGTATATTAATACCAAGTGGCAAGTATATAGGTATAACTGGTTAAGTATATAAAATTAAAATATTTTAAGCTCATTTTATTTCCTACCAATAACATTTATTTTGTTACAATTTGAAGAATGTTTCACTCTTTCCCTAATTGAGTCAACATACTAGTTGGTGAGGCCAAAAAACTGTAAAGGGTGGCCAGGTATAGTCTACCCGTCAGTCAACCCCTTAGCAACGTGCCTGATGCTATTCTACAGAAATATTTTAAATAGAATCAATAAAATATTACAATTACAAAATTGAATATCTATCAATTATTGTTTTGCAATCGTTACACACTTTATTTTGATACTGCACACTCAATATTTCGTATTACATACAATTTTAGTTGCAGTGTAAGTGAATACATGAATATCTATTTTCATTTTTCGTAATGTTGTATGTAACAGAATAATTTTTAGTTCAATTCTTAAAAACTGTTCATTATTATTGTGTAGTAGTTGAAGCTCCGCTCAGAATCGTTTTATTGAAGAAAAGATTTATCGTTTCTTTGAAATGCAACCAAACCCGTCGAGAGTATTCCACCTGAGGTGCGAAGTATACGGTTTTTTTTTTCATTTAATTTAATTTTTTTTTTGTTATCGTGCAGCGGTGAATAATAAAATTGTTAATTCATGACAAAACCAATGTAGTTACTATTATTTACAATAACTACTACCTGGGATAATAAAACATTCTGGATGATATTGGATAATCCAACGCTGCCGGATTTTGTGATACAATGGGAATTCGAATGACTCCACAATTATTATTCATTTTGAAAATTAAATGTGTTGGCAGCTAGGTGGATATATATTATTATTTCCACTTTGGTGGGTAACAAGTAGTTGACCAATGAGAAAAGAACAGATAAGACTTGAACTGGTGGTAATTATTGCAGTGTGGCTCTTGGCTGCCGTCGAAATACGTTTCTCTAGGCTGCGACTTCTTATCAGTTATCACAGATTACATGGACTAATCATTATTACTTAATATCTATGTATATAATATTATGTAATTTCCTTCTGTTCGTTATATTGGACATGGAGTTTTGAGACTTTCGATTTATATTTGGTGGAAATGCCCACCTTGATCAAGGGAACGACTCGTCGTCATCTGTTCCACAAGTTTATCGCAAAAAAAAAAAATCAAGCCGAGGACATCCATGATCAAGGGGGCACGCTCGCACGGTAAATCGAAAATACCATTAGAGACTCGACTTGTGCGACATGAGGATAATTTGGAAAAAACGCAAAACAAACTAGGCGGCGCATGACAACATCGAACCCGATACTTTTGTAATAATGATTCTTAATGCATTCCCAATATTGAACTAACTACACAGATAAAATTACATATTAAGAAAAGAGTAGCTTTTGACAGGCGGCTATTGCTATTTGAACACATAAGCGTTTTCCTGGTCTGGAGGCAACATTGGAAAGCCATACTGCAATAATTACCGGATTGTAGGAGAAGCGTTTTCAGTGAGAAGGCAGAAAAATAAAACGGACCGAGCAGGGTTGCCACGGCCACGTTCTTTTCCCCGTACCGCGGTTACACTGACCCGGCATAGCGTCCGTAGGTAGCGTCACTGATGGTCGGGTGGACCGTGGGACAGTACGAACAACGAATTTTGTTTACCGGCAACCGAGGACGACGACAACGCAAACTCCGCGGTCGGCCATTTTTTTTT
>JAIPRM010000330.1:40172-62283 GCA_025469315.1 Stegophylla sp. TES_Ste_2020 | reverse complement strand
ACTTCCTTCGTTCAGAATCGTTTTACTGAAGAAATGATTTATCGTTTCTTTAAAATATAATACGCCCGTCAAGAGAATACCACCCGTCGTGCGAAGTACACCCATCGTGCGAAGTATGTCCGCTTTTCTTTTTTTTTTGTCTTTCTATAAACACTTTTACGTATAGAAATACTTGTCCAAAAGTTTCGATCAGTATCTATAGAACCCGAATCACAGCCAGATGGTACTTTAGGTAGGTCATTTTTCCAATTATCAATACTTTTCCCAAAAACGGCGAAAATCTGTCGAAAAATTGACAAAATATGCAATTACCGGAATTCCTGGAAAAATTGAAAATTGTTTTTTAACATAACTTCTAAAATAATACAGCTAGGGACTTGAAACTTTCACCAACTACTAAAAACGGTCCCGAGAATATTTCACAATAATTCCAAAAATATTTGATCAAATTTGAGTTAAGTACAGCATTTTGAAAATTACTGAATTTTCTCGTTTTTTGTTACCTAGTTATTATTTAATAAAATTTTTAATTTTTGATATGAAGACTTGATTGCAAAAAAAAAATAGGAGAAAGTATGGAAAAATTACCTATTTTGATACTGTTCATTTTGTACTATTTTTCATTTTGTACTGTTATAAATAACAGTTCCAGAATGCTTTTATACTGATCAAAAAAATTTGAAATTTAATTTTTCGACATCAAAAATAGATTTATTATAAATTGTGCAATGAGCTCATGACATGAGCGTCCGTCAAGTTCTTCTGTTTCACTGTGAATTTCTTGTCCTGTTCCATTGAAAAATTCTTCTCTTTCTCCAGGAAGTTCAGTTATATTTGATGAAGAGCTAAATATAAAAAAAAAAAAAATACGTAAAATTAAAAAATCTATTAAAATTTATAAATTATCTTCTTTCGTATTCAACTTTAGCCAGAAAAGAGAGATGAACGGCCAAAGGTCATTGTTTTTTTTTGGTCTTTGAGAACCCGTACTTAATTTTCTTTTATTGCGATTAAATGAATCTCTGATATTTTTCCATCGTTTCTTACAATCTTCTACTAAAAATAAAAAAGTGTGAAAAATAAACACATAACGTAAAATAAAGAATATATCGAACAGTGTTGTATTATTTTTTATTGATAAATTGTTTATAAATATTATCAACTTACTGGATTTGCCAATATTTTCTGAAATTTCCTTCCATAAAGAATCTTATAAAGTATTATATTTTTGTACTGAGCGTGAGAAATGTCATATAAAACTGGATATTTTCTTAACAACTCGACAAAAATGTCATCTTCTTGCGGTGAAAATACTACCACCGACATCTTGACGCAGGCAGTCGGTCGCTCTTCACTGCTCTCGTCGCGGGTAGCAACGACAAGTTAGATGTGCATATGACGCCAGTTAATAGAAAACGCAAATAAACAGTGCGGATTGCCGGTCGCCGTGACCAGTCTCCACGACAGGTCGCCCATTGGACACCGTACCTTAAGATAGCCATAAAACATTATCAACCTTTTGAGTTTTTATAAACTAGAACTATCTCGTAATATATTTTTTTCGTACTTTCTACGATTTTTTTTTCAGATAAACCCTTGTAAAATGTTTAATTCTTTGTTCGCTCAAAATTTTATTACACCAAAATATTCGTAATAAAATTTTCTATTTTGACACCAAGTTTCAAAAAAATCGGTATGGCCAATTTTCTTTTATGTATGTTAAAGTGTGTAATTTTAGGTAAAACTAACAAATTTCGTCGAAATTCTAACTTTAAAAGGTTATAGAGAAAAATTTGATTTAACGATTTTCGAGATTTTTTAGGTCAATTATACATAACAAAAATAAAACTAACAAAAAATGAGAAATTTTCAAATTGCTGTACTTAACTCAAAATTAATCAAATCTTTTTGAAATTTATATGAAATGTACTCGTGACTATTTTTAGTAGTTGATAAAAGTTTCAAGTCCCTAGCTGCATTATTTTTGAAATTAGGTATGTTAAAAAGCAATTTGCAGTTTTACGGATATTCGGGTAATTGAATATTTTACCGTTTTTGTTAATTTTTCGACAGATTTTGCCCGTTTTTGGAAAAAGTGTTGAGAATTTTGGAAAATTACTTCTTTGAAGTATTATTTGGGTGTGATTTCAAATAAATAGAGTTACCGATCGAAACTTTTGAACAAGTATTTCTATACGAAAAAGTGTTCCAGAAAGAGAAAACAGAAATAATTATCGTAAAATCATAAACTTCTTCACTACGTTCAGAATATAAAAGGTTATCGTCTCTTTTTTCCAATTTTGCCGAATACGTTATGTCGACTGGATTCAAAATATCAAATTTGCCGACTGAAACTTCCTAAATAATTGTAGTGGAGGGGTGCTACACCTCCCAAACCCCCCTTTAAATCCGGCCCTGGATACTCCCCTTGTAGGATATCTTCCCAACGTAGTGCTTACAATATAGAAACCTGTAGTTCTTACTACGTACTCAATCATCAATGCAAAATATCAAGGTAGATAATATTACAGTCTTAGATAATATACTATATTATCTAAGATTACAGTAGTAATATGATTTAAGATAAGAGATACTATGCTGATTTTGTCAAAAAATAAATGATTTTTTATATTATCTATGGATTCTGTAGCTTCAGTAATCAGCTGACTAATATTGTGTTATGATAAAAAAAAAGCCTAGTGGTAAGCAGTAAGCACTTGAATTGATATTCTTGGTGCATTGTATTTTATTGTATATTGTATCAATACACCTATAATTTTATTATATTGTTCTTATTTACTTTATGGATCAGACTTATATCATAGAAAACAGTCTTATATCACTTATGATAATATCACAAATATCAATCAATAATTTTGGCTCCAAATTTAATTAAACTTTCCAAACTTTCCAATTACAATATTAGTATTGGTGTTAAGTGTGCTACTCTTTATCAAGTAAGTTCTAATTAGTAAATTAGGTACCTATATTTGAATACATATGTCAATATTTCCTAATGGAAAAAAGTTTTTACTGTAATAATATATCAGATATTTGAGATACTATATTTAGTATATAAGTATTTATTATACCTAATTGTTATAATTACCAATATTTTTTGGTTCCTACAAACTTGGTAAACTACAGGATTCCATTTGAATTTTTTTGTAAATTAGTAATGAATTAATTTATATGGTATTCATTTATTTTTGATTATAATAGATTGAAAAAAACCATGTCTTTCATCAGCGATGATGTAACCAAAATTATCGAAACAGAAAATCCTGAACGTAAGTATAAAAACAAATTCAATGGTAGATGTTATTCAATTATTATTAACAATGGTTGCTGAATAATAAAGCAAAGTTCAGCTACAATTTAAAATACACTGACCAAAACTAATATTTTCTGAATTGATTTATTTAGTTATTATTTTAAAGAAAATCGCACACCTTAGGAAAAATTTTATGAATTATATTTTAATGTAGTATTTTTATTTTAGATTCTAAGTGGAGAAAAGAAGCTAGTTTTTTCTATGAATTTTATTTTTTCTGCAAAAACTTTCTATTGAAATACTTGTCCAAAAGTTTTGACTAACAACTTTTAGAGTTAGAATTTGGCTCTAGATGGTACTAGAATTTTGAAGTAGATAATTTTTCAAAAATTCACAGTAATATTTCTATAGTTTGGGAAAAACTACTTACCCTTAAATATGACAAAAACCCCTTTAAAACTTTTTTTTTTTAATTTCAAACGTAATGAAAATTTAAATGAAGATAGACTTTAATATAAAAAAATGTTCAATACGCGAAAAAGATTTTTTTCGTTTCAACTCTTTTTGATCATTAAAAAAATGTGTTTTCTTTTTCTCAGTTTTTAGTAAAGTACCTATAAAACTAACTGAGTAAAAAATAAATGTTATAATATTTAACTAAAATTGTCTTGAATAAACTGAAATTGTGCTCAGAAATGTTTAATGGAAGAAAAGATTTATAGGTTTTTTTTAAATTTAATACACTCACTGAACTCAAGCGATGAGCAAAGAATACCTGCGATGCAAAATATGTCTGACTTTTTAACATTTATTTTTAATTATAAAATGGATCTATTTTTATAGTTGTGAACATATTTTTAATTAATTATATTATATTATATTATTAACATTACTTTAGGTATAATGGCATGAGTTTCAGAACTTTGACCACCTATACCTGTGCAAGCTCATATTGGAATTTTATAAAAATCTATAGTAAAAGATATTATTGTATTTACTGATAAAAATCTCATTGAATAGGTAATATGATTTGTGTATTATATTTTGTATTTAAACTAGTTCGAGTTCGAACATTAATTTTTTTGAACCCGAACTTGAATCTGAATTTTATTCGAACTACTTTCAAACTTTCGAACTTTAAAAAATTAATTCATTTGAGAATCTATCCATAATTAATTTGAAAGGGAAAAATATAATAGTAGCAAAATTTTAATTTAATGTTTAAAAGTTATGTTTTAAATGCTTTAATACTTTTAAGTTTCAATTGTTGAACTTTTAAATAAACATTTTAAAAACAAGTAAAAGTAAAAATTTCAGAAAAAAAAATTCCCGATTAAACTGTTTGAACATTCTAACATACACTTAACTAGAACTATTTGAGATGTTTGAGTTCGAATTCGAACTGACTTTTCTCTCGAACTTCGAACTGTTCGAATTTCTTAAAGTTTGAGGTGTTCGAGGGTTCGAAGAATTTGAGAACCCATCTCTAATTTAAACTAATCTAGAGGTTTTTCTCAAATTTAATAATCATTTTGGAGTTCTGGCATGAACATGTGTAGCAAACAAATATTTGTAACTAACTTTTATTTGTGATGTTATACCTACCTAAATTCACATTAAATAATTTGAATAATTGTATTTAAAATCATATCATTAAATTTAATATGTTAAATTGAAAATTCTGATATCTGTAAGTTTAGTAATCTAGGTATCAGTTAAGAAAATTCTCCTGTTAAAATTTTTGTATAATTCATATTACCTACCTGTATATTAGTTTATTTGCTGCTAGATTTGATGTCTGATAATTATCGTATGAATTTTGTGAATACATAAAAAAAAGACAAGAATTTTGTAATTTGCAAGTATTATTTTGTTTTGACCATCTATTAATTAAATATTAATCTTAATTTAATATCATTTCACTCATAATATTTAATTAATTTACTTACCTTTTAACTAAATTTATGACAATTTGAAACTGTTGTATTTAATTTTAATTTCATAAATTATTTAATGCAACTAAGAAGTATTTTATGAAGTTAAATTTTTTAAACTTTATGTTTTTTTCTAAAAGTGATGTTAATTAAACTTATAATTATACATATTTTTTTTTCAATTGGATGAATCTAAACAATAATAATAGATATGTTTGTATTTATCGGATTATAAAATATACATTTGTATTATTATATTTTTACCTATATTATCTAATTATACTTTTTATTTTTGTCTTTATATTGGAAAGATAATATTATTCATATGTTAACTGTTTAAAAAATAATACCACCAAGTGGATATATATTTCAAATACCTCACCTCTCAATCAATTTTACCATAAGTAAAAATAATATCTTTATGATGTCTATGGTTTAAACTTTCATCGAATATAAAATAAATAATTGTTTAAAATAAGATAATTGTAATTTATTTTAGTTTATTGGTCAGTAATCTAAAAATAAGAAACACTAACATAAAAACATGTGTTGAAATATCTTTTCTTTTTTTTCAATGTCTTATTTAATTTTTAATTTTTAGGAATTGCTTCTACTTCAAAAACTCCTGAGGAACATGAGTGTACGCAAATGTAAGTACAAAAATAAAAAAATGAATAAAAGTAGTTTGAGCCCTTTAACCAAAATAACCAGACATGAATTTATATATTTATATAAAAATAAAATAATTGTGGAGGGAGTGGCATGATGGACTCCCATATTTCAATTAGTTATTATCGTGCAATAAAAGTGTTTAGATTAAAGCAGTTTATCTCATTAGGTTGGATCATTAATATGATTTTTAGTTGTCACGTACCCGTGGTCTGGTAAACTAAGTGGTTTTGTTATTGTTGTTATTGAAACATATTTCAAAAACGCTGAGCGTGTGACTACAACACTAAGGGCATTTCACATTTGGTTTTAGTTTAAACACAAATGAAAGTGTTCTAGATTAGAAAACAATTTTGAGTTGAGTAGTTGAGTACAAAAGTTAAGGGCAATGGGATCTGCAATGCTTAAAAAACCATCTGGACATCTCAAGTCCGTGAGAATATCTGAAAATATTGATGCTGCGAGAACATTGATAAAGTAGTCTCCATCACAAAACATACCTCTGTTCGCCAATGCCATCGATTAGACAATATAATTTTTCAAAAATAAAAAAGTAGCATATTATACACTCTATTAATATATATATAGTTTTTTTTTTAATTCGCCTCCTTAAAAATATGAGATTCCATTGTGCCAAACCCTGTATTTATGTCATATAAGTAATGTACAACATCAATATTTTTTTGTCTTTAGATCAAATGAAATGACAAATACACTTGAAGAGCAAAAAGTTTGTATATTTTATTTAATGGTGTAATATGTATGATCATTTTGTACTTATATTTTTTTTCTAAGATATAAAGTTACAATGCAATTTTCTCCAAATTAGCTTAAAATGAAGTAATATATCTTTTAATAGTATATAATTTAATACATCTATTGTACTACATGATTAAATACATTTATTTAGTAACCTAGCAATTATAATTAAAAAAATTACTGTTATTACTTCTTGTATTATCTAATATTCATTTTTTCAATATTGCATTCATAAAAAGTATGTATAATACTATAATACGCTATTTAAATTATTATAATTATTATATTTACAATAATTTATGGCTCTTAACCATATTAACAATTATAATCTGGGGACTGAAATACAAAAATAGCCCCCCAGGGAAAATTATTGTTCCCTTAAACTTATTCTTAGATCTATTTCCTCTTGTGTGTATTCAATTTTAGTGATGTAACAATAACATTTTTTAGGTCGCTGAAACTGGAATTACCTTAATAACGAACTCGTCGGAGATTGAACTTATACAACTGACCGAACACAAAGAATGTACAGAAATTGATAATGGTATGGCGACGACAAACTGGTCTGTTAGCTGCGACGTGCATTGCAAAAGTTCATCGGACACAAACGAACAAGATAAAATGGATGACGGCAATGAGTCTGGAAATCCTGTTCATAGTGATGCTTTCAATTGGAATTGGGACTTGTACAACACGCTGATTGCACATGGCAGGAGACACGCAAACAACGTTTTCGGCAAGACGTTGGCACTGAGTGGCACTTTGAATATGCACCGTAGATTGCACCTGTGTGACCTTTGCGGCAAAACATTCACTTCTCGTTTTCAATTAAACGTACACTATAGAACGCACACCGGAGAAAAGCCATATATGTGTGTCGTTTGCGGTAAAGCGTTCACGCAAAGTAGCACTTTGAATGTGCATTATAGATTGCATACTGGAGAAAAACCATATGGATGCAACATCTGTGGCAAAAGGTTCACGAAGAGCGACGGTTTGACCGTTCACTATAGAAAGCACACGGGCGAAGTACCATACGAGTGTGACATTTGCGGCAAGGGGTTTACGAAAAAGACCACCTGGGTTATTCACTATAGAACGCACACAGGAGAAAGACCATATGAATGTAGACTGTGTGGAAAATCATTTACCGCAAACACTAAACTTACCCTCCATATGAAAAGAGTACATAATAGTAACCTCTAATGCTTGTCGTTATTTTTAAGAAAATGTATTTCACTCTACACCTGACCGGAAATCAAAATTTTGATAGTCAAATCATCAGTGGAAAATGCAATTTCATGATCGTTTTTAAGTTCCTGTTCTATGGATATTAAGTGGATATCTAATAGGAAAATTGTTTTCGTTTTTATACTATGTTTAGGTCCTATGTAAGTATTTAATATTGATATGGTTCAGAAATGTCACCATTGTGTTCACTTGACCTTAGAGCTGGCCTTAGGCAGGAGTTAGCAAGTTTCCTGCCCTGGGCCTGCCTCCTGCTTTTATTTATATGACATTAAAGGCCTCGCATAATGAAATTGGACATTATTATAATTCACAGATGTGAGGTTTCAAGTAGTGATGAATAGTAATAGTTTATTAACTCTCAATTTGATTTTTCTGAGTGTTGTTCTTTGATATCATTAAATGATGATTAGTAGTCATCTAGTATAATGAATTACGCAGTTTGATTGACTCTAAAGCTTTAACACCTATTTTTAAAATTAAAATTTTTTTTGTATAATGTCGCCCGAGACAAAGAGTTACAAAGTTTGAGTTTTATATTTAAATAGCTAAAAAAATTTTACTAAGTAATATTTTACAAAAATATGACATTCCTTCGAAAATACTCTTTCTTTTCATTTTAATAATAGATGTTAAAAGTCCAAAGTCAACATAAATGGCGCAGTTGATGTTCTGCATAGCTTAATATGAAAAAACGTAGATGTGATGTTCCCTTAATGCAATTATAAACGAAACCAATACAACAACTACAAGCTTAATCAATGTTGAGCTTATTACTTTTATTAAGAAGGGTGCCATGTGAAATCTTCAGGTTTAAAAGAGTGCTGTCAGCTGAAAAAGTTTGAGAAATACAGTATTAATATGATTAATTTATAATAATATGTGAAATTACTAAAAATAAAGTATTATACACTTAGTTTATTCCTACAGTTTACCATAAAGAAAAAAATAATAAAATTAGATTCTGATACCTCACCAAATAAAAATTACACTAGGCCTTGCTCTAACTTAAGACCGGCTTTGCTTGATCTAATAGTTATTGTTTATAGAAAATGTATTATAAATTATAACATTTTTATACTAACATTTGTCTTCTTTTTTGTATTCCTTTTAATTTTGAATTTGGCAACTTTAATGCTCATTTTCAAATTTATATGTTCTTTCTTTTACATTAATTCCATAATATTTTCATATATTTCCTGCTAACTTCTATACAATTTGATTTCCTATTGTTTCTTACCATCTACATCTACTATATTTAAATATATAATTATTTTTTCAACTATATTTTGATTTATTTAAATTTGTTTATCAGCAGATATTGATAAGAATGTTATTTATGTAAAAAAAAAAAAAGCAAGGTATAGACAAGAAAGCAGGACATACTTTGCACCATGGATATTCTTCTTTCTTTGAGTCTTTAGATACTCTTGGTGGGTGCGTAGAATTTTAAAGAAACTATAAATAATTTCTTCTGACCCATGTCATTTTGTAAGCCATCAACCTTTACATGGTTTAAAAATAAATAAATAAAGATTAAGATTTAAAAAGACTTTGCACCTACATTTGTTGTCTACATTTAACTAATGAAAAATATATAGAGGAATTTAAGAAAAAATGTCGTATACAAAAAATGAAAAAAAAAGCTCATTAGTTTTATTAAAAAGGGTGCCGAGGAAATATTCAGGTCCACAAGCCGGGCTCCGTCGGTCGAAAAAGTTTGGGAACTTCTGATTTATTGTATACGTATATCGTAATTCTGTGGGTGCATATTACTTTGTTATCAGTTAGTTATCGGGAAAAAATGATAATGCCCACCGTCATAATCATCATGGAGCAGGCTGGTGCGTCTATCAATGCACACAGTGCAACAAACTTGCGAAGTGCAGAGATATGAACACCATAAAAGTGATCTTTCAGTGCGCATTGGTACACCAAAAATGAACCGTGAAAATATGCACCAGTGCAATAAATGCTGCAGTGTAGTGGAAAACGGTATTTCATGTTACTGATTAGCACGGTTAAAGCTGATATGGTGATGGGACGTCAGGCCCGCGCGTTAATTACAACTACTGTCGTTGTACGTCCGTTCGTTTGAGGCGCACTGTCCGTTTCCTACGAGCCGACCGTGTGACGGACCTGATATACAGTGCGGTGTTGGTGTTCGCGCTCGGCCATCTTTGTTATTCCGCATCCGTGCCGCCGATATCGTGTAACTACGTAAACGGTACAGTGCCGTATACCGTCGTCGTTATTGACTTACAATTTGAGCGGGCCCAAAGCGTCCGCGTATTGAATGGTCTGCAGTCACAGTTTGTTGTGCTGTCGCCACGCCGTCCGGACGTAAGCGGTTCATTCGACGCACGTGCCGTTGTGATTGACGGTCGCAGAAATTGGGCGTACACTGAGCAAGCCAGTCAAGTTCGTTTTGACCGACAAAAATCCGGAACGTAAACGCGCTGCCGTGCCGTCGTTCTGCAAGCGGAAGAAGGACGGGAAATCCAAGACAAGTCCTGTGCCTCGTATTATGAACCACATGGTCGATCGGGACAGTCAGAATGACGTTCCAGAAGATATGGATATCACGGAAGGTGAGCGGAAGGGCCTGTTGTTTACATTGTAATTGTCCATCAAAATCGCAAATATGGGAACATCGTACGCCGTGACTGTCGATTTCGTCCCCTCCATCCTCGGCCAGCCGGTGTTTCTCTCTGCTATTCGAGTCCTCATTTAGTTTTCCATCAGATTTTTTTATAAGCGTACGTGTGTCTCCAAATGGATATCGGCTTACTCGTACTTTTCAACGTTCAGTCGAAATTTTCTCGTCTATCGACAGGTCAATGTTTTTTTGTTTTGTTTTTTTTTTTTTTGTTTTTTTGAGAGAGAGAAAGAGTAACGCTGTATCCATTGACCGCGAAAAAAAGAAAAAATTACCATACGCTCGTTTTATCACCGATAATGCATCAAACAGTTGATCTAAACATTTCGTTTCTCTTGGAAAGTCATTCTCCTCTCGCCTTATCAGTCTCTGAAGCATTTGAAAAGTACACCGTGTTCGTTTTGAGTTTTCTTCGTTAGAAACTGTATCACATACAAGCGCGTATATTCACCGTTCAATTGGATCTTTTCAAGCTATCTAATCTATCCGATTCTACGATCATATAAATCATTAATAAACTGAACCAATCTTCATTCGATTGACCATTCTTTCCTTTAGACAGTGTTAAAAAGTTGGCCTGATGAGTAATTTGGAATATTTGTTTCAATCTCGATTTATTGTTATTTGTTTTAGTAGGTAGCCTTAATCATATGTTAATATTAATGGTTTCTGTTATCATTGTGATAACTTTATGAGGAATCATTTAACTTTTGTTTGTGACTAAAGACATCAATGAGTAGAGGGGAGTGTAATAAATACTTTTTATTTTAGATACTCTTAGTTGCCAGCATTAATGATACCTATTAAGTGAGAAAATAATAAATTTTTTTTTTAGTGTGAATCGCAAATCCAATTAACCTATTATACACATCTAATAGTCCTAATATAATATTACCTACCTATTTGATATTGTGGAAAATATCTTGTTAATTTTTAATTCTGTTTAGATTATATAAAAATTAATAGGTATCTATACAATTTATTAGTATAAACCTAGGCATGACTTATTTATATTTAATGATTAATTTTAATATTTGTGTATAAGTGTTTTTTAACTATCATTATTATTCAAAATGTATTATTTGTTTTGGTGTTGGATGGATGCAATCATTAAGTAGACCACATATCTGAGCTGCATTAAAGATATTGTTTAACTTGAAATAACTGACATTTTAGAACATTTTATCATTTCATTATTTTTGTGAATGACATATTTTTTTAGTCATGGCTACCTAAACACGAAAATGCCAGAAGACGGTTATTGACTTTTAATAGGTATGTGATGTAAAGTACCTATCATGAAATAATATTCTAGAATTAACAAAGATTATGGTACTATGAATAATCCAATACAGATTAACAATTTTGCCAGAAAAAAGAATTGTAATCATGAAAGATTATTAAACAGTGATCCAACTTTCTTCATCAGGAAACCAGTTGAAGATACTGAAGTAGTGAATAGAACAACCCATACAAAATAAATGGATAAAAATTTAGTTTTAGGCTCAAAAGAGTTCTGATTTCCAATATTTATTTGTTCTAAGATGAGCCAAAAAATGTTTCCAATTATTTAGCAAATGTGCGATACTGTTTATTATATTTATTCTAACAAATGAGCAGCTTATAAATATTTTACTAGTTGTAGATATACCCATCAAACTGTTAACCATCAGAAAAATTACATTGTTCTTTCAATAGTGGCCCATACTCTAGTGTAGATAAATCATGGCTGGATGTCATTTATGAAATATAATTAATGTAGGTATCATAGTGCATATAGATTTTATATTATACCATGTGGTCTAATAAGTATTGTGTAGAATACATGTCTAAGCATCACCTTTTTTTTATAAAATTTTGTTTATAAAAGTTTATACCTGTAGTTTTACCAAGTTAATACCATGTGTTTGTAGTCCATCAAAATGGTATGTGTTGAGTTGTGGAAATTTATGTTTATCAGCGGATAAAAAATTGCATTGGGCACACGATGACTAATTAATATTACTTTTTCACTTTTTTTTTTTGCTATTTTCTATTAATTCAAGTAACCCCCCCCCCTCGAAAAAAAAAATGATAATTATTAATATAGTTTACAATTTTATTTTATTTCTTACCCTATTTTTGATAGGTACCTAATATGATTTTGTAGTGTACTTGAATGGTAGTCATAAAAATGATTTTTGTTGATTATAGGCAACAGAAATTATGAAAAAAAAAAAAAAAATAGAAGAATTTGATTGTTGATATTATTTTATATTTTACTTATTTTTAGCTCTTACTAATGATGTATCACCATTGATGTTGGGAAACGCTCAAGAAATGCCAAATGATGTAGGGGAACAAACTGAGGGATTACCGTTATCGGTAGTTTCAGTATCAACTGATGTGGAAATGGAAGAAGGTATGATAATTATTACTTATTTTCAATTTATAATATATATATATACACTTATTATAATATGTAATTTATATACATATATTTATTATTTACTTTTAGATAATGCTAGATCAGAAGCAACTTTTAGATATGAAATTGAAAATTTCAGTAAATCTAAAGAACAAAGACTGTCACCTCCTTGTTATGTACGTGATTTACCATGGAAAATAATGATAATGCATAGATTAAGCCAAGATAATCGATCAAATAAGCCTGCTCAACCTTCTGTTGGTTTTTTTCTTCAAGTATGTATTACTATATTATCATAAGTTATAAATATGATACATATTACTTAAACAATAATTACTTTTATTTTTCAATTAGTGTAATGGTGATTCAGAAAATACTTCTTGGAGTGTTAATGCAAGTGCTGAACTTCGTGTGATATCTCAAAAAGAAGGTGTAGCTAATATAGAACGTAAAATTCAACATTTATTTTATCCCAAAGAGAATGATTGGGGATTTAGTTTTTTTATGTCTTGGGATGATATAACTGACGAATCTAAAGGATTTATTAAAAATGATACTGTTATATTTGAAGTAAGTTAAATTCACTTAAAATTATATAAATAATAATTTAAATTTTTTATAAGTTTAATCCTATACGTCTGATCCGATAAGAGCTCACCAAAAATTTTCTCCCATACCGTAAGTAAATATTAAATGACAGCAATTTTTTTATAGACTGATGTTGTCTCTTGTCAATGATAATTGTAATAATCTAAAGCAAGCTAAAACACCATTTTGTTTAAACTACAATTTTATGCTTTTTTATGTTAACATGTTTTTTTTTGGATAGTAAAAATTTTGTTCAGCCCCTATTTGATATTTAGATTAAAAATTTCTTTTACTTGGTGTTTTAGACAGATATTTTTTCCAGTTTTCTGTAGAAATTCAAACTTTAAATGTTCTAATTATTACCGAATAATGTTAAAATATGCCATAATTTGCCTGATGGACTTCTTTTATGTATGTTCAAAAATGATTTTTACTATAAAATATAAATTTACCTTTTCTTGTTTTAAGAGTTAAAAATTTATAAGAAACTCATTGGTAGCTAGAAGTCTACTGAGATTTACATTTATAAAAATAAGTTATCAATTTCAAGTATTTAAGTGATTTCAAGTACATTAATTATCAATTGAGTAACGGAACATTTTTCTTCCAAGTATTATTTCTATCGTATTAATTTTTTCATTAGTTTTTTATTCAGTAGGTTGGTTACATTAACCTAAGTAAAATATTTACACAAACATTTTTTTATTAATGGTTTTTCGGATATACTTTAAAATTAATTTGTACCTATTAAAATATTTACGTTTTGTTATATTATAATTGTAAAATTATGTTTATCAGGTTTCTGTAACAGCTGATGCTCCTCATGGTGTAAGTTGGGATTCAAAAAAGCATACAGGTTATGTAGGATTAAAAAACCAAGGAGCAACATGCTATATGAATTCACTTTTACAAGCATTGTACTTCACTAATCAACTTCGCAAGGTAAATTTAACTATATACTTCATAATAAACTTAATTATTTCATAGTTATTTAATTAGTGAATGTTTTATATTTTTAGGCAGTTTATAAAATGCCAACTGAAAGTGATGATAGCAATAAGAGTGTTGCTTTAGCATTACAGAGAGTATTTCATGAACTCCAATTCTATGATAAACCTGTTGGTACTAAAAAATTAACAAAGAGTTTTGGGTGGGAAACACTTGATTCGTTTATGCAACATGATGTTCAAGAGTTTTTAAGAGTTGTATGTATATTACTCTAAATTAAAATTTTAAATTTTTACTTATTCCTACAAATTTTTATTTTAGTTACTTGATAAATTGGAAAATAAAATGAAAGGCACGTGTGTTGAAGGAACTATACCAAAGTTATTTGAGGGTAAAATGATTGTAAGTAAATTTAATGTATCAAATATTTGTTTATTTTAAAAGATATTGTTTAAGTTTCATCAATATAAATAAATATTTATTTCAGTCTTATATTAACTGTAAAAATGTGGATTATACTTCAAAGCGGACTGAAACATTTTATGACATTCAGCTTAACATTAAAGGGAAAAAAAACAGTAAGTTATGTAAAAAAAATAGTCTATTGTTTATTTAGTAATAAACCAAAAAAAATATCATCAGTTAATTTAAGTGCCTCTTAATAATGAACAACTAAATTCTGAAAATATATTACTATTTTTTTTTTTATTTATATTAAAGTTCAATCTTAAGTTGTATTAAGATGAAAGCTTCAATTTGACTTGTCCTTAGATTTTTCAGTTATATTTTATACTAATTTGTTATGTATGATGTGCTCAGTAAAAATTTGAAAGCAATTCTTAGCATTATAATTTTTTTAAATACAAAGTAAACATTTATTTGTTTTTTTTTTTTAAATTTAAAACACCCATCAAGAGTATCCCACCCGAGGTGCAAAGTACACTTTTTTTTTCTTACTGTCCATTTTGTAAAATTATTTTTATAAAATTTTCATAATTTTGAATCAAAACTGAATTTTTAGCTGCAGAAACAAGCATAAATTATTAGATACTATGTGTTTTCTGTTGAGTAAATGTAGCAACCAAATTTAGAAGAACTCTTAATTTTATAAAAAAAATTTAACCCAGTTCAGAGAATTAGCAACTGATGTAATTTATAGTAATTCAAAACTAAACATAAAGTTGTGGATCGAAATGCTCTTGTATAATATACCAGAAGAAATTAAAAATGAAATATGAAGGCTAACCTTACATAATTTTAAAGGAAGAAGGACTATTCTAAATATTTTTATCAATAGAGAATAGGTTAAACTGCATATAAGCTGCATTTTGTAGAATATTTAATATAACAACTGAAAATATACTTTTTTTTCTAACTAATGATCTCATACAAATTGTGAATTTAATTAAAATTAAGAAAAAAATTCTAATTCATACTTTGTTCATCTGACACAGCTATTATATTTGTTGATACCTAGATAACTGTGTATTATGCATCTTACACTTATCAGGAACTGCACTGGGCATAATAACCGGTTGACCAAGTCACTTTAATTCAAATACAGTATGGGGGACTGGGGCTGACTAATTTTTTTTTTTTAAAAATATTTGTATGTTTATTTCTATCACGTTCTCAAAACAATAAACATTTGGTAGTTGTTTCCAAATCAAAGATCTACTTGTGTCACCTGTCTATGTCACATCACAAAATTTAAATATGAGCTTATTTATATATATATATATATATATATTTTATTTTTTATTTTTTTTAGTTTATGAATCATTTAAAGATTACATACAAGTTGAGATACTGGATGGTGATAATAGGTACGATGCTGGAGAATATGGTTTACAAGATGCAGAAAAAGGTGTTATTTTTGCATCATTTCCTCCTGTATTTTATTTACACCTTATGCGATTTCAATACGATCCAGTAACCGACAGTTCTGTTAAATTTAATGATAGGTAGTTATAAAATGATGTATATTCTAAAAATATAAATTTGTTTTAATATAAAATTGTTATTCTAGATTTGAGTTTTACGATAAAATTAATTTGGATCCGTATTTAAAAGTTAAAGAAAGTACACCAGCAGATTATATATTGCATGCTGTTCTTGTTCATAGTGGTGATAACCATGGAGGACATTACGTTGTTTTTATAAATCCTAAAGGAGATGGCAAAGTAAGTTAAAGAAATATAATTTGTTATAAAATAACAACGTTATGTGTTTTATTTTAGTGGTGTAAATTTGACGACGATGTTGTATCAAGATGTCCTAAAGAAGAAGCTATTGAACACAATTTTGGGGGTAATGATGGGGATGAAAATATGTTGCCAATTAAGCAATGTACTAATGCTTATATGTTAGTTTATATACGAGATTCTGAACTAAAAAATGTTCTTCAAGAAGTTACTATTAATGATATACCAAAAGAGGTTAGTTTAACAAAGTTACAAAGTTACAAAGTTAGAAAAATAATCCAATACAATTAAAAATTGAAACATCCTTAATACAGTTTATTTAGGGTATTATGTTGATGAATTTATATGTGTTTAGTTGGTAGAGCGATTGCAAGATGAAAAGCGCATTGAGACTATACGGAGGAAAGAACGGAATGATTTGCATATATATACCAATGTACAAGTTTTTTTGGAAGATTGTTTTGATAGCTATTTGGGAATAGACTTGTTTGATTTAGAACAGCCAACATACAGAACAGTCAAAGTTAAAAAATCAAATACTTTAGAAGAAGTACATCAATTGTTGGCAGAAACTTTCGTAAGTAAATTTAAAAAATTTTCATGAATTTAAAAATAATTTTTCTTCATTTTAGAAATATCAAGCAAATCAAATTAGAATTTGGCCTCTTATCGCTAGTAAACATGATTCTTTGAGACCTATGTATCTCGATGTAGAAGCAAATTCTCTAAGAACTATCCAAGAAGTACAAGATGCCTCATCAACTACTTGGAATATTTGGCTTGAGTTAGTTAAGCCTGGAGTGACTTCATTGGCACCTTTTGATAGAAGTAATCAGTCGTTGATATTTTTCAAATTGTTTATACCCGAAGAAAGACTTTTAGTTTATTGCGGTTATTGCTTTGTGAATTACGAAACTACAGTTGGTATGTGTACTATTTTTAATAAAAGTTAATGACATTAAAATAAAATATGAATTTTTTGTAAAGATTCTCTTATCAACATCATGAACAAACGAGCTGGTTTTGACGAGGATACAAAACTTGCAGTTTATAAAGAAACAAATAAAAATGAAGTAGAAAAAATTGCAAGATATGATGAGCCAATTTGTGAAGTATGAGTTAAAATACATTAGGGTTGG
Organism: Stegophylla sp. TES_Ste_2020; assembly: GCA_025469315.1. NCBI lineage: Eukaryota > Metazoa > Arthropoda > Insecta > Hemiptera > Aphididae > Stegophylla > Stegophylla sp. TES_Ste_2020. The sequence goes on along the minus strand of JAIPRM010000330.1, from coordinate 44,454 downwards.
GTTTTCAACTGGTCAGATTCTTTCAATCAATATCAAAATCTATGAATTAAAGAAATTAGTTTTTGTAAAATAATTATGTCAAGATTATGACAGTAAAATAACAAAATATTTTTTTAAGAAAATTGGCCATTTCATAAATTCTTTGAGACTGTTAATTAACATAATTTTGACTGGTGCCTAACTCAATTAATTACCATATGTATTTATTGCCATAATTTTTAATTAATTTATTTTCATTTTAGATATTATCAAATACTACATATGGTGAAATATTAATTTATCAAAAAGAAGAACTTATAAGAAGTTATGCTTGTGTTACTGATCATTTCAAGTAAATTAGATTTTTTAGAAAAGAGCTTTAAAAATACTATGGTTTTTATTTTTTAGGAATATCTGTTCTCAAGTTTTTATTACATTTTGTGATAAACTTATTCCTAATGATCCTGGGTTCACTTTGGGATTACCTGTGTGGATGTTATACCATGAAATGTTACAAGCAGTCGCAGAAAGAGTATCTGTTGATCAACGAAAGTTACAGATTTATTTCAGCGTTAAGTATGTTAAATAAATATATTATGTAGCCTTCCGTATTCATATTTCTTATTTTAGCAGCGGTCAAAAAGAATGTCCAGGAGAGCCAATTAAAAACTCTTACAATGGACCAATTCGAGATCTTGTAACAAATAATAGTTATGGGAAACGATATCCTAAGAAATTTTTTTACCAGGAAATGCACATGCCAGTAGACGAATTAGAAAGCAAAAGACCTGTTAAAGTAAATTCTACATTTAATATTTTTGTACAATTTAATTAATATTAATTTTTCTGTAGATTATTTGGTGTGGTCCTAAATTAAAAGATGAAAGAGAAATAATATTATACCTTAATAAGAATGATACTACGTGTTCTCATTTTTATGAAGTATTACGTGGCAGTGTAGAGTTATCACCTGAAGGATCTGGGCAATTTAGGTAATGCATTTAAATTTATCTTACCTTTTTGGTTATAAAAGTAAAATACCTGAATAATATTACAGAACACTTGAAATTTCATCATCTAAAATAAGTAAATGGTTCAATCCTGGAGTAAGAATGCCTGACGTCACTACAGTTTTTCCTGCAAAATATTATAGGTTAGTTATGACATAATTAAAATGCTAGACATGCTTCTTATCATGGGTATCCTTTGCTCTATATATTTTGAATTTAAAAAAAAAAAATGTCTATTCAAATGATTTTCAATGGAACTTCAGTGTAATATATAGAACTAATTTTTTGATGTTTGATACAAAAAAACTCAAGACAAAATGTTTTCAGGAAAAACAATTTAAAATTTGAAAAATATTAAATTGTAAGTGAATTAATGAGTTACTTTATGTTACATAATACTCACAGGTTATGTGATACTTTATTATGTATTTGTGTGGTGATTAATAACATTTGTATTAAATTTAAAGGTTTATGACTTGAGAGACAGGGGTCTCCAACCTTTTTTTTTTATGCCAGGCTAAATTTGAGATACACTTTGGCATCGCTAGCTAACATGTTTAGAAGTATAGAGAGGTTATGAAATTGAAGAATAGATAAAATTTATATAAAAAATGTATATTTATTCATATATTTTTTTAAATTTATTTAAATAATTTTTAGATTCTAGGCGAAACGAAGACCTTATGATTTTACAATGATGTTTATTTATTTTTTTTGTTTCTGGAAACACTTTTCATATACAAATACTTGTCTAAAAGTTTCAATCAGTAACTTTATAGATACAAAATTACACTCAAATAGTATTTTAAAGAGGTCATTTTTCAAATTTCTCAATACTTTTTTCAAAAACAAGGAAAATCTGTCGAAAAATTAACAAAATTCGGTAAAATATGCAGCTACCAGAATTTTCATAAAATTGAAAAATTTTTACATAACTTCAACGATAATGTGGTTAGAAACTTACCAACTACTAAAAATGGTCTCGAAAACACTTCTTAAAAATTTCAAAAACAGTTGAACAAAATTTGTGTTAAGTATAGTTCTTAGTTATAATATAGTTCTATAGTTAAGTATGTTCTCGTGACTATTTTTAGTAGTTGGTGAAAGTTTTAAGTCTCTAACTGATTATTTTAGAAGTTATGTCAAAAAGTAATTTTCAATTTTACGAAAATTCTGGTAATTACATATTTTGCCGTTTTTTGTAAATTTTTTGACAGATTTTCCTTTGTTTAAGAGAAAGTATTGAGAAATTGGAAGAATGACCTTTCTAAAATACCATCTGGGTATTTTAGATAGTTTATATGGGCCCGTGTCAATTTGTTATTATTTTTGTATACAGAGTAGAAGAAATACCCAAAGACGAAATGGAACTTGCTGAAAATGAATTACTAGTTCCTGTTAATCATTTTTCAAAAGAAGTATATTCAACATTTGGTACTCCTTTTCTTATTAAAATTATACATGTAAGTTCAATAAAACCCAAAATTATGAAATAATGCATTGTTTTTTATGTTTGATTCTCATTATATTTTATGTATAGGAAGAAACTTTAGCAGATGTTAAAGAACGTATTGTAAACAAGACTGGAATTCCTGACAAAGAACTGGAAAAAGTATTTTACATCTATTGAATTTGTAAATTATTTTTATTAATTAAAATTTTTTAATTTCAGTATAAGTTTGCAATTTGTCAAGGAGTCAGAGCAACTTTTATACCTGATAGTCATGTAATGAATTTACAAGATTTCAGAGCGGCTCCTACTTGTAAGTTTCTAAATAGCATTTATTACCTCTAGTATTCAATCTATTCTACAGTAGTTGTATTTTTTTAATTTGTGGAATACAACACCAAAACCCATGTTTAATTTTCACAGATCTACTACTGCTGATGAGATAATCTTAAAAAAATATTATTTATTACAAGTTGCTAACTTACTCATTTATTGCCATGACTATTTAATGACATTTTTCTAATTTTAGACATAACTACTACATCCAGAGAAATAGGTTTGTTATTGTTGGTTATCATACAAAATTCCAAAGATAAAAAAAATTCACGGATTATAAATCCAAGTCAAAAAATTTCGGATATAATATGAGTTGACTTTTATTATTAAATTTAAAGTTTTTCTCAAAACGAGGGTGGTATGTAAATGAGATTCATAAAGCAAATGTAGCTGTATAGTTAAACATAGCTGAGAAGCTGACCTTAGCTGTAGAGAGAAATAGACTTGTCACATGTCACCAATAATACCCTATTTTCATAAGTTTTAATTTTTTTTTTTTTCTAATGTTATATAATATTTTACTAGTTGGTAGGTATATGAAAAATGTTTACTTCTCATTATTCATAAAATTTGTATCATATTGTTTAATCACTACCTTGAATGAAAATTAATTTAGTAAGTGTTAAATAATCAAAGAATGTGTTTTTTTTTTTTTAATTTACTGTGGTATTTTTATTTATTTATTACTTATATAAGTATAATACCTACACGAAAAAATTTTAGTTATAAAAATTTTATTACTGATCTCTTTTTATTCAATTTATGACTTTTATTAACGTAAAAACGGAGACATACCTTGCAAAATGGGTATATTCTTGGTGGGAGTGTTGAATTTTAAGGAATTGATAATCCATTTGATTATTTAAACAATTCAGAGTGATTATTAAAACAATTCAGTTAATTATAAACAAAAATTATTTCAGTTTTATATTGATAATTTTTAACAATCGTAATGTTTTTGAATTTTACCCTATTCAGAATTTATTCGACATTTTTTATATTTATGCAATATTACTTTTCAAATAGGACAATAGCAGTAGCATCATTAATCCATGTCCGTTTAAATATTCACGAAAATGATAACTTTGTCGCGTTTTGTTGAAAGCTGAAGAAAATTGAAAGCTCTCGTATTTAAAAATTCATTTTTTTAAATAAAATGTAAATATCAGCCAATCTATATAATATAAATAAGCTTGTACACAATTTATATAGTCTAAAATAAGTTATAAATATTATTTAATAATAAAGAAAATAAATGTGAGGATTCTTTTGGTAAACAAAATATCTACCTGATTAAGAATTCAGTACTTGTTTGTAATCGCCCCGCCAGTACACCGTATAAAATTTATCGCCCCGCCACTCTTGTTTGTTATCGCCCCACCAGTACATCGCATAAAATGTATCACTATTGCTAATCGTTTGTGATCTATTTTAGAAAATGATAAAATGTAGTTTTATCATTTTTATGATATAGGACATTTAGTTCGTTGCTGGCTTTCAGAATCGT
>JAIPRM010000330.1:27738-40072 GCA_025469315.1 Stegophylla sp. TES_Ste_2020 | reverse complement strand
GCCTCCATTATAACTTTATATTCATATATTTTATACATATTTTACTAAACTATTAAAATAAAATAATATTATACATTGAAATATTTTTTTTTATTTATGGAGGGGCGATAACAAACAAGAGTGGCGGAGCGATAAATTTTATACAGTGTACTGGCGGGGCGATAACAAACAAGTACCAAGAATTCAATATTTTATACAGTGTTGATTGAAAACTTTATTTTACATAAAATTGACCATTTATGTACTAATTCTAACTTTTAACAGTTATGAAGTTAACTTAAAATTTAAGAGAATGTTTAAAGGTTGCTCAATAATGAATTCTTATGGGAAATTAAGTGATTGTTATTCAAATAAATTTAAACAATCAAACAGTTTTATAAATAAATAAGGAAGATGATATGATCTACTCAATTTTGTGTTTTTCCTGGAAACATGTACCCAACATTGAGTTCATTTTTATTTAAATATGTTGAAGAAATACATTTTTTTGACTTGGATTTTTTGATCCAGAATCAACGTTTTTATAATTTTTCTTGTTAGAGCCGATTATAGTTTCGTGAGTTCCTATCACGTTTTTAATTAATGGTGTTTGTTAAATGTGATTATTTAAAAAAAAATAATAATAAAGCTCTTTGGTGAAATTAAAATACTGCTGTGGGTAAATATTCTATGATAAAGAGTTGAATCAGTGTTTTATTATATCATGGGTTTTCTTTTATTTCATGGAGTACTACCTCAAAATGTAAAAACAATTTTAATGTATTATTAGTTTTGTAGGACTTTTATGATATTTCTTGTTAAATTTTTAGTTATTTTTAATTTAAACTTGAGAATTTTTATTTATTCTCTTTAACTACTCTCCTAAAAAGTGAGTCATGTCCTTTTTCATTGGAAATGTTAAAATATATAATGTTAATATTTTAACTAAAATAACTAGTGATTCCTACCAAAAAGACAAAAAAAATTTTTTAAATCATTATAAATATATAATTAAATTTATACACTAATGTCTGCTATATTATTTATGGCATATTTTTCTCTTATCACATTTAATCCAAAATTTATCGACAGCTTATTGTTGTGTAATATAACCTTAACATTTGAAAAATAATTTGTATACTTGGTGCATAAAAAATTTTCAAAACCACTTTTATAATTTTGTTTTCCTTTTTCTCAAAAAAATAGGGTTAGGATATTGATATTTGTATGGATATTGTTAGTATCACGTACATCAATCTATATAAAATTATTTATGAAATGTTTGTTATTTTTATAATTTTTTTAGCTCAAGGGCAAGGCCAACGACCATGGTTAGGTATGGAACATGCCAATAAGTCCAAACGCACACGACTAAATTATTTAGAAAAAGCAATTAAAATCTATAATTAATATTTATATTTACACATTAATGTCTGGAATAACTTAAAACAAAAATGTGGTGTGTGATAGTAATGTCAAAGGTGATACATTGGTGATAAACCTCTTTACCTATATGTGTGTTTTTGTGTTTGTTTTTTTAAAATTGCTATTCTATTCTATTTTAAATTCTGCTTGATTTTAAATCAATTTTAAAGGGTACTTACTGTAATTGTATTTTTTATTTTTTAAACATATATAAATCAATGTTATATATATATAAATACATATATATTATTGTGTAATATTTACAAACTCAATTTTACTGTAAATTTTATTTATAAAATCTTGACTCTAGCATTCAAGAGTTAACAATGTTGCTAATTTAATTATAACATTTATAACTTGCATAAATGTAGAATAACATAATATAGCCTATTATAATACAGACAAGTATATAGGTGACGGATTTACATTAAAATTAAGAGTCTCATGATACTTAAACCCTGTTGAATTTTTAAGTAATCCTTACTTCAATGTTTACTATCATACTCTGGTTTTTTATGATATTTTATATTTTTTTTTCATGTAATTATCACTAAGTATTGTATTTTGTGTATATTAAAAATTGTTGATGAAATAATAAAATGTATAGAAATATTGCTTATTTAAGTTATATTAAAATTAAAGAAACTACGTACAATGTATCTCGTTTTGATGTAAATCCGTTACTGTAAAGTGCAACAATTTATTTTGTTAACCTTAACCAAAAGACCTACTTATTACATCAATTTAAAATTGAATATAGAATTGGATTGTTTATTTATTTTTTAAAGGCAATGTAATTGTGTAAATAAATTCAATTATTTGTTTTTATATTTTTTTGTTAGTGGGTTATTTTTTCAGATTCTGAGTAGAGTGAAGAAACTAGTGTTTTTATAATGATGTTTATTTTTATTTTTCTGTTTACACTTTTTCATATAGAAATACAAATACTTGTCTAAAAGTTTCAACCCATACCTTTTTGAATCCCGATTTTCCTCTAGATGGTATACTTTTGAAAAGTCATTTTTTTTTTAAATTTTCATTCGTTTTTTCAACATTTGGGAAAAACTTCAAAAAATTTTACAAGAAAAGACTCTGAAACTATCTATTTTTTTATCCAAACTTTTTAAACATTCAATTAAATAAACAATATAAGAAAATTTTGAAAATGTGAAATAAAATTTTTTACATTTTTCAGTTAATAATGAAGTATTAAACTGCTTGAGTAAAAAAAAAAAATTTTCTTGTTATACCTAATAAACTTTATAATTTTTAAGTAAAATTGTCTTGAATAAACTAAAACTACTTAGAATCATCTTATTGAAGAAATGATTTATCATTTTTTTTAAATTCAATACACCCACATAAGTATCCTACTCCAAAAGTGAGAAACCCCAAGGTGTGAAGTACGTTTTTCTTAAAATCTATCACAAAAAAAAAAATAAAAAAATTTTTTTGACATCCTTGTCCCAATACTTTTAAATTTTTCCATTTCCATTTTGCAGTGTCGTAAAATTTTTGATCACTTCATAGCAATGTGGACGTATTTTACGTTTACTTTCATTTTTTGTTCCGCATTTTTGATGATCGTACCAATGAAAATTTGGACTTATTATCTTTCAATTCTTTCACAACGTGATCGTGACCGGAGTTAGTTTTTATAAAACACTGTTTTAAGCGGCTCTCACACTAGAGCAATAGGCAACGAGCAACTGTCAACTTTCATTATTCAACTGACAATACGTATTGCCCTTAGCTCTCAAATAAAAGCAATGCAACAGCAACCATGTCATCATCTGACAAGGACGTCGACGATGTTTTCTTATTCTGGTGGCTTTTACAAAGAAAAGGGAAAAAGAAAAAATGGAAAATATTGGATTAACCCAGTATTTGAACACATTTTTCGTCACGTTTCTTTTACTATGATCATCCGGAGTGAAGTCATTAATATATGGATATATTAAATATACTCCACAAATTTTATGTTAAATGCGAAATAATCACACATTTATTACATTTAATTTAATTAAAAAGAAATGTAATAATTAAGTAAGTACACGAAAATACATATACTGTGTTAATTACGTATTGCTCAACACTGTCAATAATTATTGACCGACAACACATTGGTCTTATCGCTGGCAACTCATGTTGTTACAAGTTCGCAACTGGATATATCATGTTGTTTCGGTATGAGAGTATTCATTCAATTCTACAAAAATAATCAAATAACAATATTTTCGCCTATTGCTAGTTGCTTCGGTGTAAAGTTAGCCTCCCACCAATGTCAAATAACTCCGAAACATTTTGTAACCTATTCTATTACATTTGTAACCACTCCGAAATTAAGTTAAAATGAAAATTAGATGAGGAGGGGCTAACTTTACAATACTCCCTCCCCCCAATCTAAGGCAAATCGGTTTATAATATGTAACATAAATATTTTTAATTTACAAATTTATCTATTATTTTGGAAGTTATTACTAAATAACTAAAATGGATTTCAACTTTCTAGCTTCATTATTTTTGAAGTTTTGTTTGAAAAATAAATAAAATTTATGAAAATTCAGGTTATGACGTTTTTTATCAATTTTTGGGTAGTCTAGGCATGTGCCTATTTATTTAATTATTGAATTAACGCCTGGTAGACTCAATTACAGAAATGTAATACAATATAAACAGAGTTATAATACAATGAATTAATTAAATATATAATATAATATCTATAATAATAGACATATGTATTAATTAAAGATTGGGGGATATTGTTCTGTGGCCTATCTTGGTGCGTTGACGCCTGCATTCTTATTTGAAAAATATGTAGTAACAATAACAACAAAGTTAAAGTAAGTAAAAATCAAAATGACTAAATGTTGTTTACAAAATTATTTTTTGTTTTTAATTGAAAACAAATTTTTCAAAAGTCCAATAAATCCATGATGCACGAAATTCATTAATATAATATAATATAATTATTCTGTTAAATAAATAATATTTATTAGTACAACTTGATATATTAATATATTTGACACATTATTAATACATGAAATTAAATGACATTAAAAGGATTATAGGTTCGTGAAATTCAAGGTCCTTTAGAATTTCCAGCCACCGGTCTACCCGCGTAGTACACATTATTACACATTTCACAGTATCCCGGTGAACCTGGCGGGCCAGGATATCCGTGTGGGCCGATTGGACCTGTTAAAAAATTAAAGATGTATTATACAAATTTGAACGAAATAGAGTAGTGGTTTCCAATTTTTATTATTGAAGAAGCATTTTACAGAAGGGGTGATGATTTAAATTATACACCTTTCTAAATTTACAATCACCAAAGAAAGGTCAACAGTTTTGTCTGGTGATGATTTCAGATGTAATCAGGTCAAGTATTTCTATACAAAAAAGTGTTTCCAGAAAGAGAAAAAATAAAAATAAGCATCATTGTAGAATCAAGCTTTTTCGCTTCGCTCAGAATCTAATAATTCTCCAAAAACGAAAAATCAAGAATATTTACATCCTGACACTCTTGGCAAGTGTTTTTACATAATATTTTGCTAATCCACCGATGCCCTGTGCGCCGGGCGGGGTAGTTTTAAATCCGTGGCACTGGTACCATTAGGAAGCACTTAGTTGAAACATCTTATGTTTCCACACAATGCAAGATGAATGGTTTTAATATCATAAAAATTTCATGTCTATTCCGATTACACACTTATTATTAATGGTGACTACGCAGGGGGTGATTTAATAGTATCACCAATCGTTTTATATTGATTTAATATACCTGGTCTTCCTGGTTCACCTCGATCACCTGGTCTGCCATGCGCTCCACTTGGTCCTACAAATATATTTTAATGTTATATTACTATTAAATTGGTTGAAAAAAAAAATACATATTATAATAATTCATATAATATTATTATATCTATAGAAGTATGGAATATGGTACTTAAAACTATATTATGTACTAGTTTCCAACAATAATGGATTCTCTTAGGGGGGAGGAGGATTTTTAATTCTTTAACATATTATGTCTTGTTGTACTTAATTAATACAGTGAAACCTCGATAAGTCGGAAAAAAAACTATAGATAACTCGAACATTCTGTGTTCCGAATGTAGACGGATAATTTTTATAAACATTTATCTAATCGGCTTGTGCGTCCCATAATTTTATTTAATTTTGTGTCTTGTGTTATTATAGTATATATTCTTATATATATATTTTTTTATTTAAATAAACCATTTAATCATATTTTTTTACATTGTTTACAATAATTAAAAACTTTAATACATACCTACAGACATTTTAAAAACTTTAATTAAAATAAAAATGATAAAAAAATATTTTAAAAACTCTTTAAGTGGAATTTTTTTTTTTTATTAAAACCTTGGCAACTCGAAAACCTTAATAAGTCGAAAACATTGTATTTCCCTTGAATTTCGAGGCTCCACTGTAATTAAATAAAATAAATTATTCAATTAGTAATTATTACTAATCAGATGAATACAGTCATATTAATCAAATTCAATTTATAAATATTTTAATTTGAACAACAGCGCTAATATGTAGGATGCTGGAAACTGAACAAGATGACTTTTACGGTTAAATGACAAGAAATGCCATTCGAAATATACATTTTCTCCTGGTGTGAGTGTATGATTACAATGATTGTAAATTAATTTACATTTAAATGGGTGCAGTGCCTAGACTGTACTTACATGGTTGGTTATAGCAGGTAGGTGTAGTGAATGTGGTTTTAAAATGAACAAAAAAATGTAAATATGATTATATTATTTGGCATATATTATAGTAAAATTAATAAGTACATGCCAACGAGTTATATCGAGTCTCCAAAATTATCCTGGAGGGAGGGGGCAAATGAAAACAACTGTAGATTAAAATTTCTTATAAATTAAAAGTTAATGATATACCAGGTTGGCCAGGGGGTCCTGGAGGTCCTTCATAAGCAGCACCATCTGCACCTCGATCTCCTTTATCTCCTTTTGGTCCAACTGGTCCTTCTGGTCCTATAAATTCAAAAAATTATGTTTTGAATAAAGTTTAAAAAAAATATGATGGAAGTAATTAAATTAGGTATTATATTTCCTTGACTTCATGATTTTCGTAAATTTATGATTTAACTTTTATGAATTTTGACTTAGATGAAAATGTAGTTTTATAACATAAGAAAATAGAGTAAAATTGAAGTTATACCAGGTAATGATAAATAACAGCTATTTAAAACCTACCAACAGACCCTTGTATACCAGGAGATCCTGGAAGTCCTCTTTCGCCGGGCATTCCTATACCCGGAGGTCCGGGCTCACCTAAACATAGAATAAATAATTTTTTATGTATAAATTCCATATTTATACAATACTATACTCGTGTTCGACCTACCTGGTGGCCCTTGGATACCCGGTGGACCAGGTTTGCCTATAATTGATCGACCCGGTGGCCCAGGTTGACCAATAAGGTTGTGGGTAAGTTCTGTTAAGTGCTCTGGATACAATGTTATATCAAAATTAATAGTTATAGTTTGTATAGGAATTTAAATAAATTTACCTTTCAATATAGATAAACACATTTCTTTTATCTCATTTTCAGTAAAACTATTTCCCTAATAATAAAAAAAAAAAAAAAAAAAAACAAAGAAAGTTTACAAATGTAAATAAAATAAATAATAATACAATAGTTAATATAATATTTATACCACCAACTTAGTTTTTAAAGTAATATTTGCTATTGAATATTGAGTATAATTTATAAGTAATGTGGCATAATTGATGCACTGACGTCTCTAGAGAAGGGATAAAATGTAGACTTTGAAGCATGAGTGATATTACCAGTTAGTAGACAGTTTTATTTGGATAATAGTATGGGGGCGATGAAGAGAAAACAAGCCTCAAATTATATATGTCCGGCTTTCTTGTCTATTCTTTACTTAACTATGTTTTACTTTACTTTATTTTAATTTACTTCACTTTACTTTACTTTACTTATTTTTATTTATGAAATAAAGAAAAGGAAAAAAAAAAATTTAATGAGAAAAAAAGTGTTAGAAAAATATTTTTTTTTCGTATAATATTTTGCGATACCCATTCCTCTTAAAATAATTCATTAATAACAAATACGCCGTGACTTATAAATAATCATATATCAATGGGTAAGTTAATTTAATTTTGTTACATAAAAATCATATATAATATTATTATTATTATATATATTATTATAATAATATATTTTGAGAAAGGATAAAAGGGGTAAGATCATTAAAAATATTTGCTCCTCCTGAGCAGGTAGGTAGCTCAACTGGTATTAAATGAACAATGACCATATGCTTACTGAATAACCTGGCAATCCAGGTTCTCCTCGTTCTCCCTTTTCACCTGGTGTACCATAATATGTTACCTATCAGAAATAAAATAAATTATTATTTATTAATAAAATATTCGAAAAAATGCCCTATGCATTAATAATTTAGTAATTACACAACATTTCTATTTTTGCTTGGTTCACAATACCTATTAATGTTCACACGCAAATGAATACTTACAGGTATTTCTTGTTTGGACGGAATATAAATCGAAGGTCCCGGTGGTCCAGCTTCACCTTTACTACCCGGTAACCCAGGCACTCCCTACAAAACGTTTCATTCATTTTTAATTCATATTAAGTATCTATTTAATTTTTATGGTTTGTAGAACGTAGAGTTAAATTGTTTAATATTTACCGGTTCTCCTTTTTCACCCTGTAAACCGGACTCCCCTGATATGCCCGGAACTCCACGTAAACCTGGTAATCCTCGCTGGCCCTTTAAAATATAAAGTATAAACATTTATACACTTAGGTACATAAATTAACTTCATAATTTTCTGCCAAGATTGATTATCATCAAATACATTATGCCATTTCTCATTCTCACTAAACTAATATGGTGTATAATTATCTCAAACAAACTGAGCATCAATACTTGTATGTGCTCTTTTTCGACATTTGTACAAGAATAAAAATATTAAACAATCATACTTCAATAATATATGTCAACATTATATTTTCACGATAAATTGTTTAAAAAAAAATACTTATTGATTTTCATTACTTCAGTTCCTGGAATTCCTGGCGGGCCTTGAGGTCCTTCTGGCCCTGGTAGACCCCGAAGGCCTATTGGTCCCTGAGGTCCTGGTGGACCCTGGGGTCCCTGAGGTCCCGGTGGTCCCTGAGATCCTGGCGATCCTTGAGATCCTACGGGTCCCTGAACCAAACATTTATTTTCTCGATGACATTTACTGCCTGTTGTCTGTGTAGTTTCTTCTCCAGTCTTAATAACAGTTTAAACATTTTAATATTCAAAATGTGTTCATAAGTCATTGATCATTAATGTTTATAATATTTGTATTAATTGTTTATCTTTGATTATTACTAGAATAAGTTCGGTACATCCTTCCCGTTGTGGTTTCGTTGGATCACAACTTAGTGTTATCCATTGTACATCCACCTAAAAGTAAATTTGCTTTATGTATAAAACCTGAAATATATTATACCTATTGTTTTTGTAATATTTACCGATGCTGGCTCGTAGTTATCGTTCGTTATTAATGAAGTATGACCAAAAATATCCACCGTACCTCTGGGTTCCAACTGTTTCACACCAACTTGCTTACAATCTATGTAAAGTACTATTCTATCATAAAATACTCCAAAGTGAAGTTTATGCCATCTTTTATCAAAAACCTAAAAAACAAATCTAAAGTTTAATTTTAGTTTTATTCCAACGCTTGAATTATAGTTTTTTCAATATCATATTCATAGTTCCCTAAAATTTTTTTTTTAATAATATTTTTACTATGTTTCACAAGTTTATACATTTCAATAATATTATATTGTTACTAGACAAAACCTAGCTGAGGCGCCGCCCTAGACCCCGGAATGGGTGTCTTGCTTTTGGGTATAAGTATCTCGATTACGGATGAATGTAAACCTAAAATGTAAAAATACGTGGATTTCTTTTATTTCTACAAAAACCATAATAAAAAAAACCTAAAAATATTCCGACTTTTGAGGTCTGCGAGCATTTTGAGTAACAATTTACGCGTATATGTAACTCTAAAAATATATTTTGGGCACTAACAATTAAATGTAGGTATATTGGTCAAAATCAAATATAACGGGCGTAAAAATGAACGGGTTACGTTTATTTTTTCGGGGTGCGAGTTTGAACCATAATTATTGTCTTTGTCTGGAGTAAATATGAGTTCATAAAATCAAAAATTGCCGAAAAAAATCTTCACCCCCCTCCGATTTATTAGTGCCCCCTTAGCATAGGCGCAACTAGGGGGGTGCTTCAGCACCCCCAGACTTTAATTTAGCACCCCCAGTTCAAAAACACCAAAAATTGTAAAATCGCGTGAAAAACATAATTTTCTTTATTTTAGCAAGTTTTTTTTTATCTGACGTTTTCAGCAGAAACACAAATTGTTTGTGATGATTAGTTATACGTTATATCAAATATTAGATGATATATATTAATATCGACAAATACGACAATATCTATTCTACTCATGAGTGAAGCTTCTTATCAATGCGTCGTCTAAAAAACTGGCTTAGGGCAAGTATAGAGCAATAGCGTTTTACAGATTTATCGATATTAAATATTGAAAGAGATGTTGTAAATAAAATTACTTCATCAGAAATACTGGAAAAATATTCTACTGGTAATAGAAAAATAATATTAGTATGAAATGTAATATTGAATTATAGATATATTTTGTTATAAAATGTACCTTGTATTAAGTAACTGCTAAAATTTTTAAATTATACTATTAATACCAATCTACAAATTATTAAACAAAATAGTTTTTTTTATAAAAATTTTTTGGAAAAATCAAAACATTTTTAAGTAACAGTTAACACATTCGTAAACTGGGCCTTGTCTTATTATATACCTAATAAGAGATAATATTATACATGTTTTAAATTCAAATTACTAATGTCCTTAATTATTAATGGAATCAAATTTAGAGATTTTTTAGCGTATTCACATAATTTTTAATTATAGTATTTTTTTTTTTAGAAAATTGAAACACTTAATTTTCTTGGAAAATTATAATTTAATTTATTTTCAATGGCAACTATTATTTTTAATAACAAAATGTTTAAAGTCTAGAATAGCAGAGTTGTAGCATTAAATTTTTGCAGGTTTTGCACCTGTTTCTCAACAAGGATACTAAAATGCAAAGGTTTAAATCTCTTAAAAAAGTATAAAGCTTTTGGTTCAATTAAAGTTTAATATATTTAATATAAAATATTTTTCCATCAGAATATGAAATTATAAAAAAAAGGTCATTTATGAAAACTAAAAATTCTAAAAATCGTGATAAAATAAATGTTATAAAAGAATTTAATTATTAGAAATAGTAAAACTTTAGGCGAGCAATGCTTCAAAAATTTGCCTGTACATTAATTTATAATATGATTAAAAATTTAAATAATATATATTATTAAATATATTTTATTATTACATTAGGAAACATACTAGGTGTATATTATTAACATACTGTTTTAGCAGATTCAATTGAGGCGTGGCGAGGCAAAGTAATCTAAGTGCCAAAATTTTAGTTTTTGGCAAATCAATAAAAACTGTCCCATTTATACAAAAACAATTAAATTTTTTTTTTTCAAATTTTGATATATCATGAAGTATAAGATTTAACATACTATAAAAAAAATTTTGACAAATTATATAAAATAAATATTTTAAAGAATAAGAATGTCAGAAATGATCTATGTCCAACAATTTAAGCACTTAAAATTTTTTCAAAATACAACCTATTTTCTTTACTTAAATACTGTAACATAGCTTGAAGGTCCTTTTTCTTAGTTCTTTTAGTGGCACTACATCCGGAAGACTTTCAATTTCTGCATTTATAAGATTTTCAATTTGTATTCCTCGTTTAAAAATTTTACATGTTTGAAACGGCAATAGGGAACTGAAATTGTTCTTAAAATAAATGATTCCTGGGCTATCTTTTGTCACTTTCAACCAAGCAACTTTACTTATTCCCAGCTTTGATGTATCTAAAAATTTTTCAGAGGCAGTGTCAAATCAAAAAATGTTTTTTTTCCCATGTCAATAACCTTGAACGGTTTGTCAAGTCTAGAATAGCACGCTTTACATCGTTTACATTGAATAACTTACATCGTTTAGCTTGTTTTTCAATAGTAGCAAAGTCTCTATCTGAAGCTGAGTAGCTAGTCCTGGACTCCTGGTATAAATAATTTATGTTCAATCGTATTCAAATCATAGACTGTTATCTACATTGTGCGGTAAACAATAATAACGACAAAAATAAAAAAGCCGGACATACTTCGCACGATGGGTGATCTTTGCACGACGGGTGGGATTCTTTGACGGGTGTATTGAATTTTAAAGAAACGATAAATCATTTCTTCAATAAAACGATTCTGAACGAGGGAAGTTAATAATTTAAAGAAGGAAGTTAATACTATAAATATAAAATAGTAGGTTAGATACTGTTATTTAATAGTGTAAACATTATACATATACATATAATAGTGTATATATATACATGGTAGTCCGTGTAATATGTGACAACTGATAAGGCGTTGTGGCTCTGAGAAATGTATTTGGGCGGCAGTCCAAAGGCCACACCGTAATTACCGACTTGTATCGTTTTAGATTTAGCATCGAAAAATACGTACGATAACCCTTGTAAAATGTTTAATTCTTTGTCCGTAAGAAATTTTATTGCAACAAAATATTCGCAATGAAATTTTCTATCTAGACAACAAATTTCAAAATAATTGGTTGAACCAATTTTCTTATATGTACGTTAAAGTGCGTGATTTTAGGTATAACTAACGAATTCAGTCAAAATTCTAACTTCAAACGGTTATAAAAAAAAAA
>JAIPRM010000330.1:0-16242 GCA_025469315.1 Stegophylla sp. TES_Ste_2020 | reverse complement strand
CATCTGGGTATGATTCCGGTTCTTTAGAGATATTGATCGAAACTTTTGGTCCAGTATTTCTATACGAAAAAGTGTTTCCAGAAAGAGAAAAAATAAAAAATAAACATCATTGTAAAATCATAAGCTTCTTCACTTCGTTCAGAATCTAAAACCAGAGTAGAATTTCAATAACCAGAATAATCTGCCACATTATCAGGTAGTTGCGATAACCCACAAGTACCATTAAAAATGTAAAATTTTTACAACCTACCTGTCTAATATTTTTAGTAAAAAACAGAGAAAATTGAGTAATGGCAATATGTATGGTGGTTCTTCGTTAATCGCAGGATGTAATTTAGTGTATGACTGAAATGTAGACTGTGCAATTATCTTGTTACGCACACACAACCCTCTAAAAATTTTATAATATAAATTTATACTTTGAAGTACTTTTTAATTTTCTATAAAGTATTTAAACACTTACTGTAGTACTACTTGTGCTATAAATAAATCAACTTCATGCTTGAATCCTCGTGTTCTATGCAATTCTACTAACATAGCTGCAAATCCCAAGCCATCGGATGATCTTAAATAATGGTACTGGGCCGATGCATAGTTAGACTCTATACAGGAATGCGATTTAGAAAATTAAAAAAAAAAAAAATTTATTGAGATATATAAATTACCTGACCAATAAACATATCCTATACGTTTGTGTAAACTTGGATGTCCATGTGGGTATTCTGGACACATTTCAATTGTCCATTGTATGACTATATTTAACATGGATTCTCGTTCCGAAGCTAATTGCTGACCAAATTTGTTGAAAATCCTAAAATGAACAGTTACCAAGTAAATAAGGTATACATTTAAATCAAAAATCCAAACTTACTCCTTGACATAATCAAATATATCGTCACTGGGTGTGATGCGTTGCGGCAACAAGGTTTTTGCAAACACTTGTGACAAATCATTAGCAGTACTCATCTGAAATATACACAGGTATACGTTATTTGATTTTTTTTTTTTTAATAGATAATGTAATTAATTAATTACTTGGTTATTATTCAACAGAAAAATTACACCTTCATGCAACGTTTTGATAGCAGCTTCTTTGTTTTGTATGCTTACATACCTGCAAACACAAATTACTGTCAAAATAGTATGTATCAGACGAATATGAGACCGTTCAAAAATTTGTAACATTGGTTTACGTGAATGACAGACGTGGCAATAACGATAACGATAATTATTGTTATTATTATATGCTCACTAGCAAAATCGAAAATGCCTACAGTCATCTTAGATACAAGTGCAAACGTAAAGAAACTATACAAAACGTACCTGGAATACAGCGACTTGTACAACTGATGGACCAAATAGTAATTCTCGTCTCTGATCGCGTTGTTCAGGGTCCGGCGCACGCGACCAATCATTATGTTGGGGTCCGTTATTCTGGACGTCATTTTGAGTTTTACCACAGACTATCACGCGCGTTGTGTTTACTGCTTTTCCGGTTTTTCGCTGGGGACACTGGACGTTGTAATGGGTACCTAAGCGCACAATCGATAGATTTTACTAATATAAAAATCACAATTCTGGAGCGAGGCAACGACAATAGCCGGCGGCCACGAGCATTTTTTTTCACCAAAAACTTATTTGACGCCCGACGTCTTATCGGCGTCGTCACCTCGATTTGTATCGATCGATTAACGACGACCCGAATATAACACAATAATCGGCAGTGATAATCGTAATAATAACAATAATGTTTTATAATTATTGACAGAGAGACGCACCACGCACACGTCAATTTACGGCAGAGACGAAACGCACACGCACAGTTCGACTCGTTTTTTTTTCTGCTGCTAACTGTGGCAGCTAAGCAGGCTGCTTTGCCCAAATAGTGACAATAGTGTAGTTGTAGTAGGTCATACGCAATTGTTATAGTGATAACAGCAGCGCCGCTATGATAACAGACGACTTGCAGTCTGACATTTTGGAACAGATTTATGTGAAATGCCGGCTATCGTGGTCCACAGAATTAAAGACTGATCGTCGTTTGTCCGAGTCGCTCCAGCTGCTGTCACCGTCACTGCAGCCGTAATTCACGTTTTTGTACGTTTTGAATTTTTAAAATGTATTCTACTCGCTAAGAAAACAAAATAATAATATTATTAATTATATTATACACGAGTCGAGGAAACCGTCCACAGCAAAATAAAATCACTAGTTACAAGAGGCAACACACGGTCAGGTTCACCCGAGACATTTGGCAAATTTTTTAATTGAGGACACAATTATAGGCGCATAAACATAACTATAGTTATTATAACTATTATATCTTTAGTCAAAGTTCTATAATTGGGGGAGGGCTACTTCTCTTTCTTGTACAAAATAATATTTGTATGTGCTTGTAACTGAAAAATGATTTTTTTTATAATAAATAATTGATGAATATGAATGATATGAAGAAAGATTATTTTATTTGTTATACTAGGTATGCTGAAAAAAGTGTAAAGAATACCTTTACTTTCAAAACTATCTGTTACTTTATAAGCTATTCTTACAAATACAACTGACTAGCTTAGAGGGCTAAGCTCCCTCTGATCACTACGGTCTAGGAAAATTACACTTCCACACAATTTCAGAACTGTAACACCGATTTAAAACTAGTAAAAGTGGCCCACTAAATTGAATTCGTTAACATGCTGGTTCTATATTATACTATACTTCGAGATACCTAAATGTAATAAATGATAAAATGTAACTTAAGGCTGAGTCGCGCCAAGGTAATTACCATGACAAAATAACCATGAAAAAAAAAACATTTTGTCATGGTATTAAGGTAGGTACGTAAATACATATTATTTTGTAATTTTAGATACAGATGCGATATTATCTAAAAGTTGGAAAATTCTATTATTTCAGTTCACAAATAAGTACTTATACAGAACTAAAAGGATTGCAGGTACATTACCATTAAATATTAATTACCTATTGATATTACCGATTTCGCTTTGTGGCAAAATTATTTGTTTTAATTTATTTTATTCTTTAATGAATGGCTCCATTTTTATTTCGTAATATAGATTTATTAATATTTGTATTATGTTTTATCTTGTAAATTACTCTATAAATACTATAAAACAATTCATAGCAAAGGTTATTTTTTGTATGCATTTAAGTATAGAATTAGAACATCATACAGTAAACACAGACATGTAGTAATTTAGTAATAACTAATAACAAATAACAGTTGAAAAATCGTATTTTGTACCTACCTACATATAAAAAATTAATTCAAAAAAATTTTTTTAACACTTTTATGCTTAAAGAATGTATTACAACTATTCTGTTTTTTAAAAAATATAAAATAATTCTCAGTAGTTATGACTATTTATAAATAAAGTATGTATTTAATTTGTTTGGTTTATAGAGGAAAAGTTTGATAAAACGAAATATAGGTACCTACCAAATGTGAATTAACAATATTACTTATTAATAATAATCTCGAAATATTTTTTAATTTTTTGATTTTATGGTTTAAACTACTTATACTTAATTGGTACCTTCTATAGCAAATTCATTATTCTCTGTCATTACATCATAATAGTTAAAAACCAGTATTACATCCTTTGACATATTATATTTTAGTATTGACTTAATGAATACGCTAATAATAAATATAAATTATAATATATAAATATTCATAATAAATTAATGAAAATCAGAAGGTTAAAACCTCGTCCACACTTACAACAAATGTATGTTATAGTTACAAATGTTACTATGTAACTTGCAGTATACACTATACTATACACTTAAGCCGCGTACACACTAGAGCACGCACAGACCGAGCATGTGTGCTCATGTTGTGCGCTTTACAAATTAACTTAGTGAGGACGGTTGTAGAGCACGTATGAGCGTTTTTGGCGCACAGCGGACGCGAGCCGAGACGGTCGGATCGCGTTCGTAGTGCGTCGCGATAATCACCATATTTACTGCTCAGTATGGACGGCAGTATGCTCAGTAGTGTTGCATTTGCGCACAACTGAATATCCGGAGTGCAGATTTATCGCATATAAGGCTTATTATGCGTGGTAACGTCCAAACTGAGCACATACAACATAAAGGGTGAGCACACATGCTCGGTCTATTTGTGCTCTAGTGTGTACGCGGCTTTAGAGAACTATATTATATAAATAGCCGGACATACTTCGCACGATGGGTGGGATTCTCTTGACGGGTGTACTGAATTTTAAAGAAACGATAAATCATTTCTTCAATAAAATGATTCTGAACGAGGGAAGTTAATAATATAAAAAATAAATGTGAAAAAAAAAAAGTTAGAATGTCCAAAATTTTTTTTTCACATTTTCAAAATTTTCTTGCGCCAAAATCTTTCTTATATTATGATTTTCTATCTATGTTTAAATTTTCATAAAATTCGGATCAGAAAATGATGAATATATGAACAATTTTTCTTAACTAAATTTTTTTTAATGTTTTTGTAACGCTTTTTGTCACCAATTTTTTTTGTCCTTGCTCTTAGTTAATAGTGGAATGTAAAAATTGTTGAGTAAAATCAAATTTATTTGTAATAATTATAAACTTTATATTTTTAAGTAAAATTGTTTTCAATAAACTGACGCTCTGCTCAGAATCGTTTCTTAAAAGTTTAACACACCCATAAATTCACACCTAACCCGAGGAGCGCAAAATGCCCATGGTGCACTAATTTTTCCCCTGTCAGACTGTGTGAAAACCAATTATTGATACATATACAATGTATAGTAATATTATTATGTTAAACAAAATTTGTTGAATCATGAATAAATTACACTATCATAAAAATACGAATACGAACTACTAAGTCCTGTCTTCCCCTAACATTATTTGATTGCCATAATCTTATGATTACAAAAAAAAAAAAAAATTAGGAAAATTTCAAATATTAATCCTCTTATTATAATGATGTCATTTAATTTTCTGCAATGATCAATTTCATGGCAATAATATTTTATTACAAATATTTTAGCCTACATCATTAATTATTATAATATACATTATAAAAATCATACAATTTTTGGGAGGGCTATCGACCTTTTTGGAGGGGCTTAACCCCTAAAGCCCCCCCCTATTTGTGTCTATGTAAGCCATATAATTTTGATTCAATTAAAACAAAATATTTTTTGAGTTATTTGTGTAATTTTTATAAATCTGTTTTTATCATTGTTATTTATTTTTCCGGAAACTAATTTTGTAACTGAAAACGAGCTTGGATTAGTAAGTTTAGTCATAGTTTCCTGTAGAGAATAATTTAGTACTTATAGAGATAGTTTTACAAAATTCGTAAATTTTTCCAAAAACAAGGAAAAACTACCGATAATTTAAGTAAAAATAGTAAAATATGCCATAAACTAGATTTTAATGAATTCAATTTTAACTACAAAACTAACATACCTAACAAATTGAAATATTCACCCATTATCAAAAATAAAGCAGTATAGACTGGAATACATTTTCAAAATAATGTTCACCACAATTTAGGAGGTGTAAATGTATAATTGGTTTTTGCTAATACATACAATTTTAATTTCTTTATCCTATGAAATAAATCTTATTTAATTCGTTAAATCATAATTTTGTCATAATTTAAACCAAATGTCAAAACTTAAATTCAGTGTTGTTCAAAATTATAAAACATTTTATGGACTCCCATCCTTTAGATTATATATTGGTGAATAACTGTGAAAATATACCTAATTAATTCTACGTATTATTTATTAAAATAAAATAAATTTATCGTTAACAGATCAACTACGCAATAATTGGATTTCAATTACGCATTGAGACTTACAAACTACGTAAAATACGCCCTGATAATATTACTTAATATTATATTTTATTTCTTGATTTGCTTTCCTATGCATTACATTCTATAAAATAAAAGATTTGATGAATTGCACGTTTAGAAATGTTTTAAACTTAACTTGAAAAATCGTTTGAAAAGTTTATTAAAATGTTTTACAACAGCTAAATGGTAAATCCATTTTCATGGATAATGAAATCGATTATTTCATTATAAATCCGAAAATAATACAGTCAGTAAATTATTATTTTGTATTATCAGATGATGAGAAAAAAAAAAAAAAACTAAAAAGCACTATTGAGGAATAATTTATGTACATTCACTTCAAACATTTTAAATGATTTAATAGATGAAAAGATAAATGGAAAATCGAAATTATCTATTCTCTATTCTATTTGTATAATTTTATATGTATTTGCTTATGTTTTCAAATTTAGAATGTATATAAGTAAGAAATGATACTATAAAAGTGTATGTATAGGCAGGCACGTACACAAAATAAATTTTCGGGGGGTGTTCATAATAAAATAGTAGTATTATACGTACAATGTACATATATAAAATGACTGAACAACGCTGCAATTAAGAAATTTCGAGGAGGGTTTGAACCCCTAAAACCCCCTTTTGTATACGTGCCTGTGTATAAGTAAGAAATGTATATAAGTAAAGAACGTATATAAGAATGTATAAATAAGTAATCGTAAATAATAATTAGCGCCTAACTGAAGGACGTTAGAAAAATGTATTATATTTATACAATGTCCATGATAGTGTAATTGGTTCCAAAGATGTTGTAATGCTGATAGTGAGAGAGTACATTGTGTGTGCGAGAGAGATCGTAAAATCATGAACCACAACAACAAAAATGTCTAGTGACAAGTTTTTTTAGAAATTATTTCTTAAATAAATGAGAAAATTTGTCAAACTTAATTCTGAATACTGTTTAATTTATATTTTTTACAGTATTAGTTTACTTGATGTAGAGTTTTTATTTCAATAGTGCTTTTTACACGTACGCGTGTTTGTAAAGATGTGTTTTATTATAATTACAACGGTCGAATAAAATCATCTGATACCTTTCGACTTTGGTAATGTGTATTTATTAATTTTATTTGTAAGATTTTGGTATGATTTTCTTTTGTCATTGTTGGAAAATGAAACAGTTTGAATCATTTTCTACGGTAATTTATGAAATTTTATTCAAAAATATATTGAGTTATAAATGAAATTAATATACCGAGTTAAAAATTAACCTTACATATGTGTTTACATTTCCTTAGGGCCTAGGGCAACTTTTACTTACATTATGATAACACGGAAAATTAAAGATTACTCAAATTATTGTTTGAATTATAATCTAATTGGCCATATCACTACTGTTTTAATGTAAAAAATTGATATTGTATAAATATACAAAAGAAAATGTCTGAAGGAAGATTCCCATCTTATCACCATTTACCTCCAGCAGCCCCTGCACCACAAAGACATCATTTGGCCACTGCTGCTACACCTTCTGTTCCTCATCCACTTACATTCCACCCTCCACCAATTTCTCATCAACTTTCTTCATGGTTTACTAAACAAGGTAAATAATTTTTAGAATGATTTTTGGACAAGTGTTAATTACTATTGTTATTGAATTATAGATATAGCTGCTTACAGAAATACACCATATGCTTCGATGATGCACCAGTTGCAAAAACCACAACATACTCCTATAATTGATAGATGGATGGATACGAGAAATAATATGCCACCACCATCTAGACCTGGTCCACCATCTCCTAGTCCAGCTCATTCAGCTAATGTGTCACCTAATTTCTCATTATCTCGAACTGTTGAGCTTGACCTTACTAAGCATAAAAAAGAGTCAGAGCAAATGTCTATTGACTTATCAGCTAGTACTCAAAAGTATGATATCTCTTTTAAACGAACAAAAGGTCAAGTAAATGGTCAAATAATTTCTCCGAAAATAGAAAACATTGAAGAGAAAGCAATTAGTGTTATAGCTCCAAATCCTCAAAAGGTAAACAAATCTGAAGCTAGAGGTAGCAGCTCACCTGATGGATTAGATGGAATAAGTGTACCACAGGGAATTAGTATTCACAAAGTAAAAAATACATGTAATGAAGGCAATGAAAAAAATAAACATAATATTAATCTTACTAGAGATGTAATAGATAGTTCTATTAAAATTGAAGCTGCTGATACAAACAATGTTGAAGAAATGTTGGAAAACATATTTCAAACAAGTGATTCTGAAAAACTATCAGTTATTAAGACTATTAAACAAGTAAAGTCTCCTTCACCAGCAATGACGAGAGCAGAATCTGTTGAAAAAATTCTTAAATCACCATCTCCTATACCTAGAATAGAACATGACAAATCTGAAGATTCTATACATCCTGAGAATTCTCAATTTCTTGAAGTGGAAAACAAATTAGAAGAATTATTTGGTGGAGTTATTGCATCAACTCCTCCTACTATTGATCAAGTAGTGACCAAAAATAAATCAAAACCAATAATTCCTGCCAAAAGGCCTTATAATAAAAATAAGAAACAGCTTAAAAAAATTAAAAAAATTCCACCACCTATACCCGAAAAACCCAAGCCAGCTGTTGAACCACCCAATAAAAAATATAAAGGCCCTATAATAAGAGTGAATGGTGGTACCATCGATAATCCAAAAAATTTTCTTGTTATTAATCGAAATATTCCTGACGATGATGATTCATTAGATGGTCGAAATATTAATCGAAAAACTTATTGTAAGTTTTAACATTAAAGTATAACAAATCATCAAATTAATAATTGACTTTTTTGATAGCATATAAATCTGGTGTGTGTAATGGTGAAGAAAAACCTGATATAAGCAATTTAGAAAGTAGTGATTTAAAATGTGTATTTTGTTCGCGAGGACCTTATGTTATAGACATTGGCCATGATCCTACCGGAGATTTATTTGGACCTTATTATGTCAGTATGCCAAAAGTTGTCAAAACAAATGATAATCCGAAACGAAAGGTATTTTTATTTATTTATAATAAATATTTTATTACATTTATATTTTAATTAAATTTTATGTTTAATGGCTATATTGGGATTTACAGAAATCTAAGACTAATTTAAATGACAAAGATACTTCAGAAACATTTATTGAAATCTGGACTCATGAAAATTGTTTAGTTTGGACTTCTGGTGTTTATATGGTTGGAGCTAAAATTTTTGGACTAGAAGATAGTGTGAGAATTGCTAAAAATACTGTAAATATTATATTCATTATCTAAAGTACTTACTTTTAATAATAGCTTTTAAATAATTATTTTAATTTAGGTATGTGTTTATTGTGGTGCTAATGGAGCTAGTATTGGATGTACAGCACGCCATTGCAAATCAACTATACATTATAGTTGTGCTATTCATCTTGGTTGGCTTTTAAATAGTCAAAATTTTATGACTACATGCAATGTTCATAGAGTAATTATATAACAATAAAATTTAGGATTTGATTTTTTAATGTATATTTATATTTTATTTTACAGAATTCTCTCTTGGGAAATAGTTGTCACTAATGGAGTGTATTTTACATATGGAGTGATGTATTTTAATAACTATATAGACATTTAATGTATTCAGAAAATAAGCTTTCTATATATATTTTTTTTTTAATGATAATTGAATACCATGTATATAGTCATGTAACTTTACATTGTTATAAATTTACAGGTTCAGAATAGACCCTCAAGTATTTTCTCGTGCATATTTGTTGCATAATATCAGTGTATTTTAGTTTTAAATTGTTTAGGTTTTTAGTGTAAAATATTTAAACTAACAAAATTATTACAGTAAATTACTTAAGATGTCAACTAAAAGTATTCAATATAACCTAATTGTTTTAGAGCTAAAAGAAAACAATGTTTCTCGATCATAGTCTATGTATTGTGCCGTATTTTTCGGTGCAAATCAGTACATGAACAAAATAATTTATGTTAATAAATATATGGATATTTATTTAATATATTTTATTCAAGTTTTGTAATTTTTGTATAAAATGTATTATTTTTATTTATTTATTTTTTACGTTATCTATAGGAACTTAATTTTATATAACTGTATACGTTAGAAGAAATATACATATTGATATTTCTAAATATTTTTACAAATATTATTCTTATTATAATACAAATAATAAGTTAAATTTCTTAAGAAAAATTGATTTGACTGTGATGAGTATCTTATTTTGTGTTGAGTGTAAAAAATGATGTTAATTACATTCTTGAAAAATATCATTTTTAAATGATCATTTTCATCATAATATAGATTTTTTTTCATTTAATTTTTAAAGACCATAAATAAGAATTATACTAAATAAAAAATTGGACTCGTATTCTAAAACTTAGAAATTTCATAAAATTCATAAATAGTGTTGTTAGAAATTAAATTTTACAATAAACTAATTGTTGACATAGCATTTAAAGTAAATACAATATAGACATTAATTATTCAATGGATTTAATTATTGATGATATAGCTTTAATGTTAATCTAATATTTAAAATAAGTATCTGTTTAAGGTTACATTAATTCAGCATACATCTATTTTTAAATTAATTGTTAAGTTAATATTAAAAATATTATAGATTGGATTACATGGGTCTGCAAATATTGGTAGCTGGGTTTTAGTTATAATATCTATGTACCTATAACTTCTTGGTATCAATTAATGCAATTTGTTTTATGTAATCTTAGCTCATATCAATATAAATATATATTTGTGGTTAATAAATGTACCTAGCGATGCTATTCTATGTGTAACATACCTACATATATTATGTGTATAATATATCTACATATATCTATATATATATATATATATATATATATATATTTATATATATATATATATATTTGATATATACTGGTATGATGTAATTTAAATTGAAAGTGTAATTTTCTTATTTAATAGATCCCAACATAGCTAGATCTATGCTAAGATAGATTTGTGTTTTACATTTAAGATTTTGAGTAGAAAAAGGAACTTTTAAAAGCTTTTATTCCCTTAAAAATGATTTTAGGTACTCAGATTTTTACAATTAAAAATACAAGAAAATTTTTGTCCATTTTTATCTCTATAAAACCACACAATAAAATCATAACATTACATCAGTTCATTATACAACAAAACTGTACTTGTGCTATCCCTTCTACGATGAATAATGTTTGAATTATATGCATGTTTCTAAATGATAAGTATGGTTGGTGTGTCTATACACTAAAAATTAAAAAATAGCAAAATGACTAAATCTAAATTGATTTTAAGCAACCTCTTAAAGTTATCAACATTATATATATTTTTTTACATTCATAACCATATTTCAGTGGTGGAACTACATATCGAGGCCCGTAGATAAAATTGTCATAGGCTCTATATTTTCAACCTAATTTCTCTGTTAATTTGTGTACGTAAGAAAAAAAAAATATGATTATGTATACAATAAAAATATACTTTTGCTCTAAACTTGTGTAAACAACTTTAATCTAACGACAAAGTCCATTTTTATATGCATATCATATGCTAATAACCAAAATTATTACGAGGAATGGGGAATAAAGACCCCAAATCACATTTGTATTATATTAGCCATTGATTTATTAAATCCATGGATTATTTGCAAATATGTTGTTTAAATATTTTTATTTATTTTTTTATGAGGGGCAGGGGGTTAACCCATTATATAACTATACAAATAAATAATGTGGGTGGGGAGGTGAAAAATCGACTAATCGTCCCCATAATCATAGCAATGATAATTTTAAAAAAGCTGGAAATACTTTGGGTCATGGGTATTCTTTGGTCTTTGATGCTCTTAATGGGTGTATGGAATTTGAAAGTAAATCATTTCTTCAATAAAATAATTCTCCTTAATTCTTTCTGAAGTGGATCTTCAGTTTATATAAGACAATTTTTCTTGCAAAATTATAAAGTAACATAAATATTAATAACATTAATAAAACAAAAAAAAAAAACGCACATTCTTCTCACTAACGATATTTTTTGCTCCTTGGGTCAGATACTCTTGGTGAGTAGAATTTTAAAGATATGATAAATCATTTTTCAAGAAGACGATTCTGAATGAAGAAAGTTAATAATATAAAGAACAATAATAGTCATCATTTTCAACACATTCCCCAAGAGTATCTGACCTGAAGAGCGAAGAATATCCGTGGTGTGAAATAGTTTGGCTTTCTTGTCTATACTTTACTTTACTTTACTTAATTTTTTTTTGTCTAATAATTAAAATTAATAAAATATTTTAATTATTATTAATTAATTAAATAAATAAAATAATTTTTCCTGCGTCAAAATGTTTCTCATATTGTTGTCTATTTATGTTTAAATTTTCATAAAGTTTGGACAAAAAAATGATGGTTTTCGAGTCTTTTTTGTCTAATTTTAAGTAGTTCTACCCCCCTTTTAAAAAAAAAAAAAAGAAGAATAGAGAAATTCAAAAAATGACATCTCTGAAGTACCAACTAGAGGCAAATTTGGTTTCTAAAAGTTGCTGATTAAGACGTTTGGACAAATATTTTTATAAGAAAAAGTTCATACAGAAAAAAAAAATAAATAAATAAACATCATTGTAAAACCACTAGCTTCTTCACTTCGTTCAGTATTTAAAATATTTTGCAATTGGCTAGTTTTATATTCCACTATTAACTGAGATCAATAAATTCAATACACCAGTCAAGAAAATCCCACCCGACATGCGAAGAACACCCCGACGAGCGGAGTACACACTTTTTTTTTTTATTTATTTTTTTTCTGTGAATAATTTTTCGTATGGAAGTACCTGTTCAAATGTCTCAACCAATACACTTTTTAAATCCAGATATGCCTCTAGATTGTACTTTAGAGAAGTTATCTTTCGAATTTTGTTTGTGGGGAGGGGTGAAGGGGAACTACCCTAAATTTGACAAAAAAGATTCGGAAACCATCAAATTTTGATCGAAACTTTAAGAGAAAGTACAGACAAAATATTTTTATTTATTTATTTATGTATAATAAACGGGTAATAACCCTTTTGTGTGAGCAATATACGGTTTACATTTTTTTAAGTATTTTACAGTAAGAACCAGAATTAAAAACAATAATAATGAAAATACAGTTACAAAATAATAATAATTAGACAACAGTAAATGGTAATAGTAAACAGAAACAACACTAAATTAATAATAACATAATGGTAACTACCTAATTTACAAGTGAGTTTAAAGCTAAATATACATTTCTATTAAAAACAATACGCGACATAAAAAAAAATCTGCATGAACAGTAATAAGATTTGCTAGTTTTAATGCTCTAGGGAAGTAAGAATTGGAGCTATAATTATTTTTGTGAAATGGTACATGAAATAAGTTTGAATTTCTTAATTGGTGATTTGTAATATTAAACTCAATTATATATGGTTTGTTGTGGTTTTAAATCGTATATAAACATATTTACTGGAAAGCCTATTGTAATATTTAATCACTCATGTTTAGACCAAAATTATGTAAAACTTCTAAAACTAAATTTCGACACATTGAAGAAGGACTGCAGAAGTTATAGAAACAGAAATAACTGACTTTATTGAAGGTATTGGTAGTCACGTCGCGAAAGTAATTTTTGAATAAAAATCTCAAAAATTTTTTCTACTCTTTAAACATTTGTGATTTGTAATACCATCTGAATATTTTTGAATACATTTACGTTTATTTATTTCTGAATCATACATATAGAATCTTTTATAAAATTTGTGATATTATAATTTATATATTATATAATTATTAGCTAGAACGAGAGAACTAATTTCAGCTTTTTAATGACTTGATTTGGAAAAAAATTATAAGTGACTGTTTGAAAATATTTTTACAATTTAAAAATTTTGTGCTCATTACTTTTTTTAAGAAATTTGTTTAAAAGCACCAGGACCATATTTATGTTTTCAAAAAGTGAAATGCCAGATAAATAAATCAATTAAACAGAATATGTATTATGTTTTTACGTGGGTTAGTTTTAATTAAAGGTATATAATTTAAATATAATAATAAATAACTTTTAAAAAAATGTTTGTTAAATGTGAGCGTGAATCTCACGTATTCGGTAATGTGGAATATATGATGATGGCGGTCATAATATTCACAAAACCCGAGAAAAATTAAATTTCTAAATAGTACATTTGATTCCGTAAATTCTTTATCTATGCACCAAGTTTCGATTACGTTTAATTGTGTAATTGTAGGTAAAATTAATGAATTTCGTTAAAATTCTAACTTCAAACGATTATAGAAAAAAAAGTTGACTTACGATTTTTGAGATTTTTCCAGGTTAATTAGACATATATGTCAGTAAGATCATATTAAATTTTCAAGTCTTAATATCAAAAATCAAAAATTTTATTACATAAAAACTAACAATAAATGAGAAATTTTTAAAATGCCGTACTTAAATCAAAATTGATCAAATTTTTTTGAAATTTTCTCGTAATAATTTTTGTAGTTGGCGGGAGTTTCAAGTTTTTAGCTACATTATTTTAGGTTATATTAAAAAAAAATTTTCAATTTTACGGAAATTCCGGTAATCGCATATTTTGCCGTTTTTTGTATAATTTTCAACAGACTTTCCACATTTTTGGAAAAAGAATTGAAAAATTTGAAAAATGACCTCTCTAAAGTACT
This sequence comes from Stegophylla sp. TES_Ste_2020, assembly GCA_025469315.1. Classification (NCBI taxonomy): domain Eukaryota; kingdom Metazoa; phylum Arthropoda; class Insecta; order Hemiptera; family Aphididae; genus Stegophylla; species Stegophylla sp. TES_Ste_2020. The sequence continues at coordinate 1,671 of JAIPRM010000330.1, read as the reverse complement.
ATCTTTGTACTGAGTGGCTTCAGCCCTAAGTTTATTTTTTAATTGATAACACAGTCAATTCAAGCAGATATACAAATTCACATAACATATTGAAAATTTTAACTTTGTGAACACCTTGCATGTATGAAAAATTAGGCTTTTAATCATTCTACAAGACATTAACATCTTTCCAAAAAAATTTTATTTTCAAATTATCTTATATAATTCTTAGGAATTTATGGCGTGCTTAAGATTTTCTTTTATATACAGAGTGACTTTTTAAGCGTGCCACCACTCCCATTCCTTTTTTTGGCAATAAAAATGCAATTTTTTTTTTAGTGTTCATATCACTATAAAAACTGTTTTTAATTATTCATTTTTTTTATGTCACCTTAAAAATGTCCTGAAGAGAAAATTTTTTTTTTCAAATGGAACCTCCCTATTTTAATAACGGAATTTTATTTAGATAATTTCTCTGTGATTTTTGATGTATTGAAATCAAAATTCAAACGAGTAGTTTATATTTTACAGTATTGTGAATTAATTAGGCGTTAGCTCGTAAAATCATACATTAATAATAATAACCTACGCAATATGTACGTAACTAAGTATGCGTGCAAAAGACTATTTTCCTCAAGACTTAAATTTGAATAATTCAAAAACTATTCGTTCAAATTTTGATTTCAATACATACAATACATCAAACTTCACAGAAAAATAATTCGAATAAAATTATGTAATTCAAATAGGGAATTGCCATTAAAAAAAAAAGTTTGTGTTTCCACTGGACATCACTAAACTTAAGGTTACTTAAAGTGACATGAAAAAAATTAGTTATGGAAAACATAGTTTTTATAATATGTAACTTGTACATTCTGAAAAAAAATCCAAATTTTTTCATTTTTATGGTCAAAGAAGGTGGGCTTGTTTAAAAAAATCACCCTGTATACACTTTATCTTTTACAACGTTCAACTTAACGAAATTAATAAAAGCTAATTGGAGAAAAATTATTACACAAGTATTTTAAAAATGTATTCAGAAATAGAATAGAGACATCCTTATATAATCTATTAATGTTACATATTGTCATTTGATTTACCGTTACTTATACATATATATATTATTATCATTATATTTTTATCGGTCACTGCTCTAGTGTTGTACATTGTATTAATAATATACTCTGAGTCGTCTGAGAACACCCACCAGATATAGTTGTCTTGTGTTCATGCTCAAGTACCTAATCCTAATATATAACATGGCGCAGTCGGAACAGATCGTACTTTTCTGTATGTTTTAGAAAATATGTATTTCAAATTAAAAGCTCTTATTTTTAATGATTATTGTGAATTTTGAATATTAAATTATTTTGTGTACCATGGAGTATAATAAACCAGATTCGTTGGTTTTAACTGGAAATCTAGCAGAGAACTGGCGTGTATTTCGTGAGGCCTTCGAAATTTATATTGAAGCCTCTGGTCTATCAACAGCGTCAAATAAACGTCAGGTAGCAATTTTATTAAATCTGGTTGGTAAAGATGGCCTTGACAGATATAACACTTTTACGTTTGAAAATCAAGATGATAATAAGAAAATTGATTTGGTACTTCAAGCGTTTGAAAATTATTGTAATCCAAAAAAGAATATTTTACACTCCAGGTATTTATTTTATAAAAGAATTCAAAAAGAAA
>JAIPRM010000329.1:44905-62357 GCA_025469315.1 Stegophylla sp. TES_Ste_2020 | reverse complement strand
AATAAATTTTCAATTTTACGAAAATGCCGGTAACTGCAAATTTTGCCGTTTTTCGTTAATTTTTCGACAAATTTTCACCGCGCTTGGAAAAAGTATTGAGAAATTGGAAAAATGACCTCTCTAAAGTACCATCTGGGTGTGATTCCGGTTCTATAGAGATACTTATCGAAACTTTCGGACAAGTATTTCTATACGAAAAAGTGTTTACAGAAAGAGAAAAAAAAGAAAAAAAAACATCATTGTAAAATCATAAGCTTCTTCACTTCATTCAGAATCTAAAATTGTATTACATAAAAACTAATAAAAAATGAGAAATTTTCGAAATTTTAAAAATGCCGTACTTACTCAAAATTGATCAAATCTTTTTGAAATTTTTATGAAACATTCTTTTAGCTATTTTTAGTGGTTGGTGAAAATTTCAAGTCCCTAGCTGCATTATTTTAGAAGTTATGTCAAAAATTAATTATCAGTTTTACGAAAATTTCGGTAATTGCGTATTTTGCCGTTTTTTGTCAATTTTTGGACAGTTTTTTCACGTTTTTGAAAAAAGTATTGAGAAATTAGAAAAATGACCTGTTTAAAGTACCATCTAGGTGTGATTCCGGTTCTATAGAGATACTGGACGAAACTTTCGGACAAGTATTTCTATACGAAAAAATGTTTACAGAAAGAGAAAAAAAAACGGTCAGTGTTGTTCGAATACTGATAACGAGACAAAACGGATAGTGTGTGTCGTTCATCGAATTAAAAACGTGGGAACTATACCGTACACTGTACACGGACATTTAAAACAGTAGTGTGTGGCCACCTTTATAATCACTGAATAGTATGTCACTATTAATAAATATGAAACACGAAACCTTTGTAAAATTATCGGCATAGTTTATATAAGCCTAATACTAAATTCTGGTTGTTTTAGAGCACACACAAATCGGTACGCTCTCGATGAAACATCCTAATTAAGCCATTGTAAACAAATGAAAAGAAACTTTATTTTTATATTAATTCAAAAATAAATAAATTAACAAGAATTGATAATAGTTTAATAAAAGCGCTATTTTTCTGATTTAAATAAAATAATATCCAAACGTAAACAAATGGCCTCACTTTCTTATCAGTTCAGGACAGCAAAATAATATGTCTCATCCATGTTTATATATTATCTATGCTCTATCGTCAAAATGAGGTGAATAATTTTTAAGTGATAAGAAAAATCATTTGTTTTGTACATTTACAATTATCATTTTTAATCAAATTTACTAGTATAAAATGTGTTGTACTGTCACTATTTTTTTAACAATAAAATATGTTTATTATTTAGCCTATTTCTATTCAAATTCCAATTAATTTATCTATTTTATTTATGTGTAAAAATATAAGTATGAATTTACTAATTTGGTCGATCATTGTTAGTTTTTGTAATATGCTTTCAGTTAAATATGCTATAAAGGTAAATCAAATTCATCAATAATGTTATAAAATAATAGATCTATGTCCGATGTTATTGGAAGATGAGAGTTCTTATGAATATGTTCAGTTGAACTGATTCTCTTTTGTTAAATTAAGCCTAAAAATGTTATTATATTTAAAAGAACAAGAATTCGTTTTAATATTTAGGTATTTTATCATTGATTTTATTATCAATCATTGTGTTTCCTTTCAATGATTTTATATAAAAATTAAATTTTGTATTTATTATTGATGTACCCACATTATTTTGATTTACAAAAATATATTAATATTTATTTTAGATTTTAAATTTGAAAAAGAACTTGGCAATTAATTTAAATGAACAATGAATAAAAACATTTATATTTATTAGTAATGAACACGAAAATGAACAAAATCATATTTTAAAAAAGTCAGTATAAATATGAACTCACTCATACTAACTTGTTTAGAAAAATAATTGTCAAGTACTATTCTGTTGTAAAACTGATATCATGTATTTTTGTCTTTAATAATTTTATGCTAATTTATTTTGTGTAGTTGATATCTTGGTTTATCGATAACAATAAAGAAGATCATAAAATAGCATCTGAAATATCATTTTTAAAAGAAGAACAATCCCACATTTTTATTGTGAAAGAGTTTGCCAAACATGCAAAGTTACAACGAAAAATCAACAAGTTGACAGAACAATTGAAAAATAATAGTATGTCTTTATTTCTTAAAATAATCATATTAATTTAGTTTTAATTACATACTTGTTTTTCAGAAAGGGAAAATGCAACCAAAAATTTAAAATTTAAACTTATTTGTAGAGTTTGTTTATTTGTTTTCACTGTAAGTATATTTCAAGCTTTTGTACAAAAGTAGGTAGTTTGTTTAATTTTATTGTATTGGAGTCTTTTGATTATGTATGCTTTTGTTAAAAATGATAATTTGCCTTCTCATATTTTATTATTATTCTTTCTCTTATTTTATTAAATTACCTCAATTAGTAATAGGTAGACACTGAAGTACTGAATGTATTTGCAATCTACATACAAAGCTGCTTTACTAAGGTGCAAGGTTTCAAAAACATTCTTATTGACTTCTTATTTATAGAGGCCCCAAGTTGTCAGGATTCAAAATAATTTAATATGTATTAAACACAACGCCAGATTTCCCAGATAGTAGAACAAGCACGTGATTGGAACAGTATTTTTTACCCAAAATGCGTTACAAAAAAATTTCTGCTAATTAAAAAGAAGTAAAAAAAAGAAAACAAAAATATTAATTAATATAATAATTTTAATTATTAATATTGTCACATTGAATACTGAAAATTTTTTAAATAATGTTATCCTATTTAATTCATGTTTTGATGTTTTATAGTCTAACTTTGTTGAACACGCTTAAAATATTTAATTATTATATCTATACATTGAGTATATACTTTAAATCAGAAGTGTTCAAACTGTATATTGTGATTTTAAGGGGTATCACTAGTGTTGTTTAAGGGAGCTAAGACACTGAATAGAAAAACAGTCCACCAGTCATTAAAATAGTTTGATTATGAATGTTGTATATTGAGTTATACATAGTGAGTATGTAGGATATCTGAATAATTAGTTGAATGAGCAATGAAAACTGGTCATATTTTTTAAAAATAGAGCCAATAAAATGTTATAAGTTGAAGGAGCTGTGGGTTGAAAAGTTGAATACCTCTGCTTTAGATCATATACTATGAATGGAGCCATTACATATGTTCGTCATAGAACTAATAGAACTAGTTGGACAATTTATGAGAAGTCCCATTGAGTAAGATAACAACTGTAGTGTACATGCGTAAAATACTATTATCACATTACTACTGTATGCACATTTGTCACTAGTGATCTTACACAATATGACTTTTAATGATAATACACAGGTGATTCGTTGGACACACAATTTAAATGCTATGGATTTGTCTATAGTGTGTAATATTATAATCCAGTGTTTCCCAAACTCTTGTATGAGTTGGCCTGGTAATTAATATTTTCCCATTTCGTGACCTATCAAAGTATTTTGCAAAAGAAGATAAAATAAAACATATTTGAATGTCCACATAGAATTTTATAAACAACAAAAATTGAAGCGTTAATTTGTTACAACAATGTAATAGTTATAATGTCGTTACTAGAGATAGGGTGGTGATGACCCAAAAAAGTACCAAAAATGACCAAAAAATAAGCTTTAATGACCTAAAAAAAATTGCTAAAAATACAAATTGAAAATTAAGTAATTTTTAATTTTAAAAATGATCAAACATATTTAAATTGAGTTAGAAAGTTAAAAAATCGACGTGAACGTCAAACTTAATGTCGTTATATCGATAAAGAGGTTATCAGGTAGATTAGAATACAATTTATAAATATAATAGTTGATAAGCGTTAACATGGGGGGAGGGGGTTAACCCAGTATTCTATTTTTTATGGCCTTGTAGAGGGTCGCGATCTACTATTTGAGAAACTCTGATTTAATTAAATATATAATATACTTAGACATACTTATAAAATTTTATATAAGTAATAAAGTATAAGATATTTTTTTCAAAATTAGTAGAAAGTAAATATTTTAGGTTTAAGTATGTTTATATGTAAAATTTTTTATGATGGTATATTTTTAAAAAATTTATGAGGTACCAAATTTTTTTTTCCTTATAAAGATTTTATAGGTAGATTGCTGAGCATAAATAATATTTCAGAAACAGTTTTGTTTTATACAGCTTGTTATAATCTTTAGTAGTATACTATTTTATAAGTAATTGAGCTATTAAACTAAATACCTAAAAAAAACGGATTTTCCTCTAGTTGCTACTTTAGAGAGGTCATTTTTTGAATTTCTCAATTCTTCATTTTTTTTTTTTTTTTTTTAGAAAAACTACCCAAAATTTTACATAAAAGACTCGGAAACGATAACTTTTTGATCCAAACAATGAAAATTTAAACATGGTAGACAACAATATGAGAAACATTTTGGAGCAAGAAAAATTTGAAAATGTGAAAAAAAAAATGTTTGAACATTTTTCTTACATATTTTTTTCTCATTAAATCCTTTTTTATTTATTAAATAAAAAAAAGTAAAGTAAAGTAAAGCAAAGCAAAGTATAGACAAGAAAACAGGATATATTCACACCACAGCTATCCTTCGCTCTTCGGGTTAGATACTCTTGGTGAGTGTTTTGAAAATGACAACTATTATTGTTCTTTATATTATTAACTTCTTTTGTTCATAATAGTCTTATTGAAGAAATGATTTATCGCTTCTTTAAAATTATACACATCCTTCAAAGATACCTGACCCGAAGAGCGAAGAATATCTGTGGTGCTAAGTATGTCCGGCTTTCTTGTCTATACTTTACTTTAATTTGCTTTGCTTTGCTTTATTTTTACTTCCTCTTTTTTTTTAACAATTTTTTCGCTCATCAAATACATTTTTTTACTTTTCTCGACTAAATGTAAAATATAAAACTGGTTGAGTAAAAATGATTTATTTTTTGTTATCATAACAAACCTTATACAATTTTCAAGTAAAATTGTCTTGAATAAACTGAAGCTTCCCTCAAAATCGTCTTATTGAAGAAATTATTTATTGTTTCTTTTAAATTCAATACACCTACAAGAGTATTTATCCCACCCAAGGAACAAAGAATACTTCAAGGTGTGAAGTACGTCTTTTTTTACTCATTGTATTGTAATATTTATTTTATTTTCAGGTTATTATAAATTTACTATTTGTGTATTATAACTACCGGCAAAGTGTAGTGGATAAATTACCACCAGACTGGTTTTCACCACTATCATGGTTAATAAGTTGGCCTTTACAAGATGGTACAATAAGTTTCCTATTTTGGTATATTACTACTAATTGTGTAGCCAAAGTTGCTGCCAGCAACATTTTCTAAAAGTATGTATTTAAAAATTTTAAATTTATGATGACTGAATATTTTTTTTTTTTTGTGTAAATCAGAATGTTTATAACTTAAATTAAGTAAAAATCTATCTTTTGTTAAAATTTAAGATAAATTTAAGATGTGCTTGTGATATGTTGTAAGTTCTATTAAATCTATCATGCTGTAATATTATTACATTTTACCAAGATAGCTAATTTTGTTATAATATAATATCTTATATTTAGAACTAAATAATTTTCTTAATATTTATGCATTCCTTTATAAAAATCAATGAATTTTTTATGTTATTAATGTAAGTTAGCAAGTTAGCTAAATTAATTTTGGGGGGTGTTCTGATAATCAATCTAGAAGTATGATAAATTTAAAATGTTTTAATCTAGTAGTCTTATAGAATAATTTATTATAAAGATAAAAAATAAAAATTAAGGTACAAAAATAATGAAAAGTGTCATTATTTCCAAATAAGTAATTAATTGAAAATAGTATGAGTGATAGTTGCAAGGTGATTTTTCAACTAATTGTCTTTGCAAAATATTTTACTACTGAATGATTGTTACAAAATTTTATTTTTAACATAATAAATTTATAAATTAATGGTGTATAAATAGTATTACCATCATAACCTGTGTATTTTATTTTTATGTAATTTCAAAAAAATCAGTAGTTACTAGTTATGTATTACTGTTATATTTTTGAATTTTAAGTAGCTTTTGCTAATAATGTTGTATGATAACATGTTAACTGCATACTATTTTTTCAGTGCTCACTTCAGTGTGTATGTCACTTTTTTATTAATGTTTATTTATGTAACTTTTATGTGGTAGAATTTACAAACTGCATATGTGTACATATTTTAAAATATCTGCTTTACCACGCTAAATTATAATTTTATATCTTTCAACTACCCGTAGGGAAAATTAACCCATTCTTATAATATGAATGTTGGAAACTAAATGACATTGAACGTGTAGTTGAAGGACACTGATGACGCCAATTGGCATCGATACACAGTTAGCATGTTTACGAATCGTTATGTCTTTATATTATTATTAGTATTTTATTAAGAATAAAATTGTAATTTTGAGCTTCTTGATTTATATTGTGAAGTTATAGTTATATATTTTATATTGTATTTCAAACTTTTATCTGAATTTATTATATTTATATATATTTATTGTCAATAATCAATAATTAAATCAAATTAATTAGTATATTGTTACCAAATATTTAAAAATGTTGAAATTATTGTTGTTTTATACCTACAAAAATAAGTTGAAATGTGATGGCTGAAATGAAATGAGTAATTTGTTGTACTTGTTTGTGTGAACTACCTAGTATAATTATTAAATTTAAACCCTGTCATAACATTGATAATGTAGAGGTAAATTATTTAATAGTTTATTTGTGAATATTTAGTTTTTACATTTATTTTGTTTAAACTAATAACAATATCTAATGATTATAATTTTTTTATTTTTATTTTAATTCATCCTGTGAATTCGTAATTTTTCTTACTATTCTCTTTTGTTCATGATGTGTAAATAAATAAATATATCATTCATTTAAATAGTGAAACTTGAATGAATGTGTAATACATATATTCAGTGATGAATCTAGAAATGGTGAAAGGGATGAACTAGATCAGAGGTTCTCAAACTTTTCAGGCTAGGCCTCCCACTTTGGTCAACCCCAGACGTAGGCCCCTCTCATAAAAATAATTTTTATAGTCTTGTTTAGAGTACCAAAAAGTTAGAAACAAACAACAAATATAAGCTAATATTTATATTCACAATACAAATTTATTTTGAAATAAAGTCCTACCAATACAATTGATTTTTAAAATGTTATTGCTCCTCTTATAAAGCTTTCGCAGCCCGCCAGAGAGTCACATCCCACACTTTGAGAACCTCTGGGCTAGATACAAAAATTTTAAATTGATGTAGTTATATAAATAACGGTAATATATAAGATGCAGTGGCGTAAATACAATTTTTCTGGAAGGGGTTTTTAAAAGTCATAATTAATAATAGTTTTTAATATTCATATTTAAAGATTAAAATGTCTATTATAAAATAAAAATTATTCCAACGTTTTAGATTTTAAACAACGTAAAGAAGCTAGTGTTATTATTATATGTATTAAATATTTTTTTTCTGTGAACAGTTTTTTGAATAGAAATACTTGTCCAAAAGTCTTGATCAGTTTTTTTTTAAAACCAGATTTGCCTCTAGTTGGTACTTTAAACAAGTCAATTTTTCATTTTTTGATAAAACTACTCTTAATGTGAAAATTTAAACATAGATAAACAATAATATGAAAAACATTTTGGCGCAAGAAAATTTTGAAAATGTAAAAAAAAATTAGACATTTTTCTAACACTTTTTTTCTTATTAGTTAATTTTTCCTTTGATGATTAGATAAGTAATTGAATTAAGTATAATATAAAATATAAGAAATATTTGGCACAAGAAATTTAAAAAAATGAAATTAATAATAATATTATGTTTAAATTTTTTATGAAACTATAATTATTTAAAAAAAAAAAAATAATTATAATACTTAATTAATTCAACATTTAATATAAGTAATTATATTCATTTTTACATAATATAATGTATTAGTACATACATAAATACGAGTGTTTTGTAATTATTGGTTTATGTATAACTATAAAGTTTTACCTATTGTACACTGAATTACCATTTTAAAAGAAAATGATAAAACCACTATAATGTTAAAAATAATATAAAAATGTACAGATCTATTTCAATTAAAATTTAGATAATTATTCTAAATTGTCACAAAAATAATTAATATGAAATTTTTTATTAGTTGTAAAAGTTATAAAAGAAAAATGACTTTTTTCATTTCATGGTCCTTTAAGGTACCTACCTCTTGGGTATAATTTTTGATTTAAAACTTTACTTTATCAAACTAATGGATAAGTCTTTTTATACAAAAAAAGTGTTTCTATTAAAATACATTTTTTTTTTTTTGTTCTGGGGGGGGGTTTAACCCCTTAAACCCGTAACTACGCCACTGATAAGATGGAGAAAAAACATTATCATCCTTTATGGCTGTTCGTAAACTAGAATTTGGTTTTGTCTGTATTTTTTCTGATTTTTTTCAGTCAAACCTTTGTAAAATATTAAATTATTTGTCCGTAAATTTTTTATTGTTCAAAAATATTCTCAATGAAATTCTCCACCTAGATAGCAAGTTTCATAAAGATCAATTGAACCAATTTTCTTTTATGTAAATCAAAGTATGTAGTTTTAGGTAAAATTAACTAAATCCGTCTAAACGGTCATAGAAAAAAAATTTGACTTAAGATTTTCGAGATTTTTGTAGGTCAATTAGACTAGTGGTCCCAGGGCTCATCTCAAGTGGTTCGCGGTGCAATAGAATTTTTTTTCGTGTTTACCATTATTTAAATAGAATTTTGAAGAGTAAACAAATTTAATGAGTGAAGTGTTTAGGATAATGTATTACAACACCTTCAAATCCTTTAGGAGAAATTGACCCAATATTTTCTAGAATATGGTATATTAAAACTGATGTTGAGAAATTCATTCAAAATCCTTCATTTGACGAAAATTATGAAATTTAAGAAGAATTAATTGAACTTCAGAAGAACAGTAATTTGACAGTTTGTTTGCTAGGTGCACTTGTTTGGTGTAAAGAGGCTATGGGATATCCAAACATTTGCTAAACAGCCTCACGTTTCTTCATAGTCTTTAACCGATATAGCTGATATATTATGTAAGCAAGGATTTTTTCCAATATTAACCATAAAAACAAATATGAAAATCGTCTGACCTCTTATGAGTTGTAACGATATGCATTTTGCATTGAGCATTAACACCATTTTAAGAATCCTACAACTATTAAAATGAGCGTGTATTAATAAGCCACATTAATGAAATACCTATTTATTTAAACTTTTTTTTATATTAAAAAAGTTCCAATTGGTTTACATGTATTTTTTCAAAATTGTCACATCTGACTAAGAACTAATTAATTAAAATTTGTAAAATCTTATTTTCATATTGATTAAATATCAAAATATGAATTTGTATCATCTTTGCTTTCCAAATTAGTCTGGTATCAATAAATAAGTTACCTAAAATATTGTCCTAAAATACATGTCTAGCGTTGAGTTGGGAACCACTGAATTAGACATATATGTGAGTGAGATCATATTATAAAATTTTCAAGTCTTAATGTATAAAAGTAAAGTATAAACAAGAAAGATATACTTCGCACCACGGACATTCTTTGTTCCTCGGGTCAGATATTCTTGGTGAGTATGTAAAATTTTAAAGGAACGATAAATCATTTCTTCAATAAGACGATTCTGAACGAAGGAAGTTAATAATATAAAGAGTAATAAGAGTCATTATTTTCAACATACTCACCTAGAGTATCTGATCCGAAGAGTGAAGAATATCCATGGTGCAAAGTATATCTGGCTTTCTTGTCACTTCATTCAGAATCTAAAATTAAAAATTTTATGAAATATTAACTTACAATAAACAAGAACTTTCTAATATTTTTAATTTTCAAAATGTTATACTTAACTCAAAATTGATCAAATATTTTTGAAATGTTCTCGTGACCATTTTTATTTGTTGGTGAAAGTTTCAATATTCTTGATCTTTATCTTTGAAATTATTTAAAAAAAGATATTTCAATTTTATGAAAATTCCAGTAACAGCATATTTTACCGTTTTTAGTCAATTTTTTGAGAGATTTTCCTCGTTTTGGAAAGAGTTATTGTGCAATTTGAAAAATGACTTCTCTGAAGTCCCATCTAGGTGTGATTTTGGTTCTATTTAAATACTGATTGAAACTTTTTGGATAAGAATTTTTATATGAAAAAGTGTTCATAGAAAGAGAAAAAATAAAAAATAAACATCATTGTAAAATTATAAGTTTCTTCGCTTCATTCAGAATCTAATATATTATTACATATTATGAATCTCAAGATAAATTCGTGACAAGCACGTACATTGTGTTGCCTATGCGCTCGTTTTATGGCATCCAATAAATTGTCTTAATACTTTGAACTTCCGTGATTCTGTTGTGGCTCTGGACAATAATTAATGATTATAATTGAAGGGCTTGGTGCAACAACGAGATAAGTCCATTTTTTTTGAAAATGCATATTTTGGTGGATTATAGCGTAGGAAAAAATTATCTACATTTTGATGCAACAAACAGTTTAATCCTATATATATATATATATATATATATATATAATTTTTAATGTAATTGGATTTATCTTGTTTTTGATTTTGGTGCAAGAACCAGATAACTCCAAAGTTATCTGGTCGTTGCTCCAAACTGTGGTCACACTGTTTTAGTAGTGCCTGTTGTACATTTTGGTTAATTAGTATTATTTATGGTAGGTCATAATACTCATAATGAATGACCAAATTTATTAAATTATTGAATAAATTTGTAATAACAATAAACTTTAAAATTTTTAAGTAAAATTATCTTGAATAAACTGAAGCGCCGTTCAGAATAATTTAATTGAAGAAATTATTTATCGTTTCTATAAAATTTAACACCCCCACTAAGTCCCACCCAAGGAGCTAAAAATGTGAATGAAGCGAAGTATGTCCGGTTTTTTTTTTTTTTTTTTTAATTCTGAGGGGAGCAAAGAAGCTTATGATTTTATAATGATGTTTATTGTATTGATTTTACATATCTGTGTGTTTTTTTCGTATGTATGTAATTACGAGTTTGGGTAGAATACTAGTCAAAAATTTTTGATCAGTAACTCCTACACTTCGGAAATGTTATCTAGTTGGTACTTTAGGAAAGTCATTATTCAAAATTTTCAATACTTTTTCTAAGCTTATGCCTAGACTACCCAAAAATTTACAAAAAGTGTTATAAACCGAATTTCCATAAATTCGATTTTATTTTTTTAACATTACTTAAAAAATAATGGAGCTAGAAAGTTGAACTTTCACTAACAACTAATCATAGCCACGCGCTCACCTCTTAAATTTTCAAAAACATTTTACCAATTTTGAAGTAAATACAAAATTTTGGAAATTTCTCGTTTTTTGTTAGTTTTTAGTTCATAAAATTTTAATGTATGGATGTTAAGAGCTGAAAATTTAATACAAATACATACTTATATGTATAACCAACGGTACTAAAGAAATCTCGAAAATTTTGTAAGTCAACTATTTTTTTCATAACCGTTGAAAGTTATCTTTTGGACAGAATTCATTAGTTTTATATAAAATTACACAATTAAAATGTTAATAAAATATTTTGCAGTTTTTTCAACCGTGACTGACTAAAGGTGCCACGATAAACATTAGTACAAATTATGTTATAGTTCATTAATGTTGATTTACGATAATTAAAGCCGCTTTATTTTATTATTTTATTATGATGTTTATATTTTATTGTAATTTGAAATTATTTATGGAATATTCAGTAGGTATATGTGAATATATGAAAATCAATTTTCGTTTTTCGTAAATGTTGTATGTAACAAAATCATTTTTATTTCAACATTTAAATTCAATTATTCAAAACTGATTATTATTATTGTATATTAGTGGAAGCTCTGTTCAGAATAGTTTTATTGAAAAAATGATTTATCGTTTATTTAAAATTCAATATACCCGTCAAAAGTATTCCACCCGAGGTGCGAAGAACACATTTTTTTTAAACCAGTTTAGTGAATTTGTAATGATAAGAGCTTAAAATTTCAAAATACGGAAAAATTAATTATTTTCTCGAATGATAAAATGGGTATGGCTTATTCTGATATTAAGTGTTACAAGTTTAGGTACTAGTTGTCATACTAAACTTTTTATACAGTAAAATTATTGCTAAATTTTGACGAATTATCAATGACAGGTGATAGAAATAAATATTATTATTTGATAGTGATTGTTGATGAATAGCCAAATAGGGTTTACATTAATAATAATTGTTACGTCTATCTGGGTATTTAAATACGTAGTTAATTCACACCATTGCGTTTGCGACTAATTTCTATTTCAATCGCTGTGAATTAATATTTAATTATTGTACGTTATGTGATATTTATTTCAAATAATTATTGAATAATTTATTTATTTTAGTGAGTACGCATTTAATTCTAGTGTACAATTTTTTTGTAATAATGAGCAAGAAATAGACTGTGATACATAAAAGTGCAAATCATTTTTTTTTACCGATAGCCAAATTATGATACATATTGGGTCCGAATTTTATAAGCCCTTATTAATTTAGTCTTTATCTCTATTTTTATATTGTTTAAAACTTTTTGATTTTCGCTTTATCACTTCAGCTGCTCCTCACTTGATTCCAAACGTTTGATTATTTTCACACGACTTAATTTCGCATCGGGTACCTATTACGTCCCGTCGAAACGAAACCGTTGTCTTATTATTTATTTTTAATTAATTTGGTTTACCTTTACTCAATTCGCTGTTTCAATGAAATTACCATGTCATTATTTTATCTTTGTTTTAGTTAATTGGTTTTTTCTTTTTCTTCAGTTCTAATATTATTTAATAGTAATTGTTATATCTTATGAACAAAAAAAAAAAAAAAAAAAATGAATAAACATCATTGTAAAATCATAAGCTTCTTCACTTCGTTCAGAATCTAAAAAAAAAATAAATATATATTTTAAAATAAAATGCCTATATAAAGTATTTTTTTATCGACTTACATCCAGAGACAATACAATTTTAATTTTATAAAAACTAATATTTTATGTGATTGTCATGCCATAATAATGTTATCACAAATAAAAACAGTATAGTCTTCGCTGAGTTCAGAATCTAGAAAAAATCAATATTTTTTCTATAATTTTTTAATCGGAATTTTTTACACAGTTTATTATTCGGTTAAAATAATATTACGTGAGACGGCGAAGTATTAAAGATTTTTTTTTGAAGTGAAGGAGTACATTTACATCAGGGTTACGACACAATTAGGCAACGGTAATGTACTGATTTGTACGGTATTACCAAGTTATTAGCTTATTACGCTAAGACCATTACCTATTTATTATGTCGTTATGGTCTTACGAATTACGTTCTGTATAATTTGTCCGAGTTTTAAGTGGATTTTCAGAGGAATTAACAGATTTTTTTCATTTACACACACTCACACACATACATATTGTAGAATTAGCTTACTTCAAACAAGAGGGTAAAAGACAATACATGGAATGAGTGAGGAAGGGGATGGGGTTGATAAGATTATCAATATTAAAACCTTTTATATTTCAATATATTTTTAAAATGTTTTAAGGAGTATATTTATATTGCTTTTGTTAATAATAATAACAAAATGTTTCTGTTACCTTAATATGGTTATCGTTCAATAATTGAACTATGTACTATTTTCCCCTTTCTTCCTCTTTTCTACACGTGGCATAAATTTCATAAAAATTAGCCCTCTGAATAATTTTTCACAAGCGTTTACATTTTAGAATCACGGCTCAAATGACGATTAATCCAAATAGTGGTAGATTTCTCTTTCTAATGATTACGTAAAGTATTCAATTTATTTTTTTTAGGGTGAAAAATTATATACCACTTTAGTCATATATGTTGTCATCTTATATTTATGTATTTGTTAAAATTAGTTATACCAATTTTTAATCATAAGAGTTTTACATTTTAAAACATGGCAAATGTAATAATTTTCACGAATAATGAAATGAACACAGATTATTATGTTTGGTATTAAAAATGTAATATTGCTTAAATTATGAAAATACCAACAAAACCTCATTATAGGTGAATTTCAGACTATTTTTGTCTGTTATTAATTGAATCTCCACTCAGAATTGTTTTATTGAGGAAATGATTTATCGTTTCTTTAAAATGCAACATATCCATCAAGACTATCCCATCCAAGAAACGAAGAATATCAATGGTGCGAAGTATGTACGGATTTTTAGATATGTAATTAAGTCTATAAGTAGTGTCGTCAATAATTGATGTAAATTCAAGTTTCTGACACTATTATTTTTGTTGTCAGGACTTTACTAGGACTAAAACTGATTTTAAGAAAATTTTGTTTACGATATATTTTCTTTTCAGTTGGAAAAACTAATGAAATTTTGAAAAACTCATACCTGGAAGATATTATTATGATCTATTAAGTTGTTGTATGAAATTTTTAGACAGTTTTGATACTTCAAAAAATGGCTGCATTGTTACATACAAGAAAGAAAAGTACATAATTGCTAAACTAATATATTTTTCGTTCCTCTCGGAATCTAAAAGAGAAATTTACGGAAGAAGCAAAATTTGGTGTTCATTTAATATTTGGAATACCTTTCCTTAGTCACACTGCCCCTTTTTATCCTCAAATAAGCCGTTATTGAGTTTTTTTTTCACTCTTGAGCATTGATTAACATAATCGAGCCAGTAGCCTCTCTTATAAATAATGAACATATTTTTTTTCGGTGTAGCAAAAATACAAATTAAAGAAATTAGTCATTTCTTTACTGAAAAAATTTCGTTAAACAAAATAAAAGCTTAATTTAGAATTATAACGAAACTTTATTATTTTTCAGATTATGACAGTCTGCTTTCTAACTACATTTTTAACCTTTGAAGAGCCATTCGTCCTTGAAGCAGCTGCATATTATGTTCGATTAATTTGATTTTTTATCATATTTATTACTTAATAAAATTCATAGGTAAAATAAAATGTAAAGGTATGGCAAAGGGCGATTCCTTTAAAATTCTACATACACCTTTTCAATCAACTTTTTCGTTTTAATTTTTTTTTCTGATATCGAAACATTGATAAAATTACATTCTAGTGAGGTATTTTTTTTTCAAATTCAGTATTCATCATATATTTTTCCATCTATGTTTTAAGTTAAATAAAATTTAGAGCAACACTAGGTCGATGGTGCTTACTTGAGAATTCTAATTAAAATCTATCGTCTCTTCGAAATTTCCGCTAGGGTCAAAACAGGACCGCTACTTCCCCAAAATAGTGTTTAAAACGGCCCTGTCCGCAAGCCTTCAGAACTTTGAGTGAACCGATTTCTTAGGTGGCGCTAACGTGCATGCGTGCGCGCGGAACGACCGCGTGCCGTCGAAACCGGCCGCCGGCTGCTCCCGCCAGTCTGTCTTGCTTGCAGTGTAGTTTGTTTGTCCGTCGTCGGCGGTTGTTGTGATCTATCCTAGTGCTGTGTAGGTACGCGGCAACGATATTGGTTAATACGATAATTTTATTATTTTGACGATCTGTGATACCGCGAAATTGTGCGATGTCGTCTTTAGTCTGACATTTCGCGCAAGCGCCTTGACATACGCGATGGGTTAAACATGTGCGTACGTTGTAATTATTATCGTCTCAGTCACCGTTCGGAACGGCCGCGAAGACGCGAGATCGCGGCTGCGTTTTTGGTGCGGTTCTAAAGTGCCGTCCCGACCGTTTGTTTCCGTTTGAAAATCGAAACTCCCCCGTGACGACCATTCCCTCAATAATGGATACGAGCAATGGCGTCGTTGTCGACCGCCGATAAGATGCACTGCAAGTGCGGCCTTTGGCGCGCGTTCCTCGTACTGGCCGCTGCGTCCGCTGTCGTCTCCTCCGCTCAACTAATTAAAGGTATGTAATCGAGTCATTAAGGTCAATACAGTTTCTATAATATATTTTCGTTTATGATAATAAGCTCCGTTCAATTGATCAAAGTACGAGAGTACATTATATTTCCGGGGCCACTCAATCTAAGGGCTCTAAATAAGAGCAATCGAAAATACCTTTTTTTCAATTTTTAAACTACGTGGTTGAAAATATTTATGAAGCAAAAAAAAAAAAAGGCGATCGATCCAATTATTTTAGATCACTTAACAATAAATATTGAATTAGAAATCCCAAAAAAATCTGCTGCACTCCGGCCCTAGATATGCCACTGGGGTTAAATTATAAACGCTCTCGCGTGGGTCATAATATTTTATACTATATTTTAGACTCTGAGTGGAGCTTAGAAGCTAGTCTTTTTAAAATATACATTTTGTATGACAGTTTTATTTAGAGCTGCACAAAATGGACATGTACTTACAGTTTTTTAAGACACTCAACATAAAGCAGGGGCGGATCTAGGACTTAAATTTGGGGACAAATAGACAAAAATAGATCAAATTCTCGTCAAATTGATAATATTTATACGTCTTAACCATTTTTAATATGCATGTTAAAATTTCTGGGGGAGGAGGGGTGATTGCCTCCATCTCCTTCCCATTTGATCTGCGCCTGACATAGAGATCTAGGAATATAAAAATATAATTAACAAAATAGATTACCTATATGGGATAAAACTCAATATGACATACCTCCCTAAATGTTAATTAGTAGATTAACTGAATGAAAAAATATTATGAAAATTAAGTAAATAATGATTTTTTAGATATCAAGGACTAGCTGGATCTATATGGTAGTTATATATCTTCTATATTATAACTCAAATATTTATATGAAACTATAAATTAATATCGAGATTTTGTATCTAATCAACTACCTACATCCCTATTAGTTGTGAGAATATCATTTGGGGTACTTTGAATGCATGGATCAGGCATTCAGTTATTATTCGAGATATTGTTTGTGATTAGTATCTAGAAAGGGGTAGTATTTAGATTTAATTTGTGCACCATGTGATTACACCTTCTATAGCCAATCCGCAAGCGGTTCAGTCACCCAAATTTTTCTTGGCTCTCTCTAAAATATCACACTAGGGTATCAACTATGTCAATGTAAAATATTAAATTATTATTATTATTTTTTTAGATTCTGAACGAAGTGAAGAAGCTAGTGTTTGTACAATGATGTTTATTTAATTTTTTTTTTCTGTGTACAACTTTTCGTATGGAAATACTTGTCCAAAAGTTTCGATCAATAACTTTTTGAAACCGGATTTGCCTCTAGATTGTACTTTAAAGAGGTGATTTTTTGAATTTCTCTATTCTTCAATTTTTTTTTTTTTGGAAAAAACTACCCAAAATTTGACAAAAATGACTCGGAAACCATAATTTTTTGTTCCGAACTATA
>JAIPRM010000329.1:4075-44805 GCA_025469315.1 Stegophylla sp. TES_Ste_2020 | reverse complement strand
TTTATAGATTTTGATAAAATTTTAATTAAATATCATACATAATATATTGTGTTTAATAATATTATGTGATTAAATATTTTATTTCAAAACAGATGGGACCCAATTAGTGTATTACCTGTAAAAACTCGGGACCCAACTAGTGTACTACCTGAAAAAAACCCGGGACCCAACTCGGTAGAAAATTGGATGACGGGACCCAACTGGTAAACACCGTTATGTATCGTCGTATCAACAGATATAACGACGATCCACGTTTCGCACCGAATCTATAGGCAAGTCGATTAACAAAAACTATTGGCCGAGTCGAGTCCGAGAGATCTTGATACGCCTGGTTAACCGAATTCATTTATCCAAAAAACGGTTTTACTAGTCATGTATTTCAGAATAATTACACGGAAAAATCGCTGTTCGTGGATTTATGGATTTAAATGACGTATAAAACATGAACATTTTGAGCTCACCTCAACATGCACATTGTAATGCGTGCTCATTAGTGTTATATCGATTGACTCGAAACCGTCTCGCATAAATAATCGATATTTTTTCTCCATTTTTCACCGTATAAAACTCATCTGTCATAAAACTTTGACATAATAAACTTTTGTTAAATAAAATATGTTAATAAATTTATATACTTATTATGTTATTAAATTATGGTTAGTAAAATAATAATAATAATTGAAAATTTCGACTCGACCTTTTGAAAATCCTAGCGAGGACTGCTGCAACAGCAGATAAGAGATTTCGACATTACTATCTGAGAAAAAACAGAAGTCGCTTCAGTAATAGATAATATATGCTTTTAATGCAGGTACTATATTATGTTAATAAGTATACATAATATTATTACATTGTTATTGTAGTCATCATATGTGTCGAGGTTTTTCCGCTGCACTGCACAGTGACTCTACCTACCGGAAATCATGTTCGGTTATTTTATTTTTTTTATCGCCGTCTATAAGGTCTGTGGTTTTGAACTCTACGTTCCAACACGCGGTTTTCGCTTCGAAAAAACTTCTATACTCGCATTGCTGCAAAAAACTTTATTCTCGTCTCATATGCATGTGTCTGGATTTACTGTTTTTCCTTTCGTTTGTTTATGTCGAAGCTTTTGGGTGAGTATTTCCAAAAACAAAATTGTTCACAGAACAGAAAAATATAATAAATAAATATCGTTGTAAAATCATAGCTTCTTCGTTCTGCTCAGAATCTTAAAAACAATTAGATAAAAAATAATGAAAATTTAAATTTGTGGTAAATGTAAAATAAGTTTTTAAAATTCACTTACAATTTTTTTCACAAAGTACCGGAAATTCGCCGAGAAAATTAGTGTTGACCATTAAACGAATCACCCTGTATATACAACACGGGTCAGATTCAAAACAAGTTACAACCTGTTATGTAATATCGAAATACGAGTTGTACTAACAGATCATATAGGTAATATAAATTAAAAACTAAATGTATTATTATAAAAATGAGTTACGGTTAGCAAGAGATAATATTCGGTACTTATAGATGCATTATGTTCGTAATAATTAGTAATACAAAAAAGTGTAAATAATAAGGAAGACGAGGACGGGTGAAATGAGAAGGTATCTTAAAGTGTATTTTGGAAAGGAGGGAAGGTCTACAAAAGGAACCGGGATATTTACTTGAAGCGATCCTGTACAAAATAATAATTTAAAATTTATAATTACTGGGTTTACCCGATGATGTCGATTATTTATTAAAAATATTGGTTTTGTGTGAACATTTTTACTGCGTAATGAATTCTTGGTAATTAATACGTAGTACCAGCTCTGTATTATGTTTAAGAAATCGTCAAGGTGTTTCCATGTGCCTCGAGATGGTATTCATATATCAAAATTAATGTTAATAGTCTCGTAGTTTAGTTTTTAACATTATGGGCAACAATTTACAGAATTATTTTTCCTCATTTCAGTTTGTATATTATAATAAATTAAATTTAACGATTATTATGTGTAATATTTCACGCACAACGATCCGTCGTAGGTATATAATTAACGCACTGTTTATAGGATAGGTTGTGCACTGCATACCTTCAGATTACGCATGCACGTACACAGTGTGTAAATTAACTTTAACCTAATATCGAACGACAAAAATACAAAACTGGTATCGGTCATGAGTTTGTGTATAAATATGTAAATTCTATCTGGGGCCATCAGGTTTTGAGCTGGCGAAACAGAGTAAAAAACGATATATAAAAAAATTCACGTCATTTCTTTCGACGGCCTTGTAGCGTAGGTATTCGATAATATTCTTCCTGCCAGCCCTCTTATGTTGTTGGAACAGTGACACGATGTAGCCGCAGTCGTTTAGGCGGGGGTTGAGTGCGAAAAGATGCCATTGTGAATAACACTATAATAGTGTCATCATCGTCGTCGCAGTGTCGGCGGGCGTTCAAGTCGCTCGATACTGAACAATAATAATCAAAACTGAGCAGACCAATATTTAATTTCTCCGAGTTTGGTTATTAAAAAAAAAAAAATCCATATAATAATGACCCCGCTAATTTTAAGTTTATTTAGAATATAAAAATTTAAATATCTAATATAAATTTAGAGTTCAGTGAAAAAATTTGGAGTTTGTGTAATATATAAATAAAAACTAGGCAAGATATCTAAATATTTTAATGTTGGTTTTTATTTGTTGTGATATCATTTTAAAAATATATTTGAATAAATAAAAAAGTTCATAATTAATAATACCGTTTTAAAATAATCTTTATATATATAAATTGAAAGAAGAAAATTGTTAATGTCAAATTTTTGGTCACTTTTGACCTTTTGACTTGATCACAGTTAGTAACTCGGCCACTTTTTTTTCAAATATTTAAGCACTGCATATATTATTCCGTGGACGGTAGCGAAAGTCGAAGTGGCGCGAAAACCAGTCGTGTGTGCGTTGAGAAACCGCGAACGATTTCCAAACAACGCCCACGGCCGGCCGGCTCCCTCGCCCGGTTGCGGGTAACATCTTCACGGCGGATTATTATTATTATTATTATTATTATTATTATTAAATTATTCGCAGCGACCGGCACCACCACAACCCGCGCATTCGATGTTTATCAATCCGGCAAATTCGCGCGACCTGTCACGCGGTACACTTGTTGCGTCATTATTCGCGTGCGCGCGCGCTCGTACATCCTGTGCGCCGATTGCACAAAAACGAGGTCCGTACATTATAATAAACAACAATGAACATACGTTCTGCGCAATATAATTCTTGTATATTATAATACCACGTGCGTGCACGTCTATCTATAGTGTTTCCCTAGGGTTGTTCCGTGAGACAGCGTGTCGAAAGAGCGGTGTCGCGTAAACCTGAACTTTTTTCATTCCAAATTGGGGCTCGGAACTGATGTATCGATTTAAGTATCGGTTTCGGTTTTTAAATAAATTATAAAAATATAAAGCAAAATATATTTTGAAATATGTATGTGGGTAGCATCATGCAAATCTTTATGCACTACGTAGAAATAACTTTCTCCCAAATATGTGGGGCCATTCGTATATTTTTTATATTGATTTTTAGAACTGTCTTCAGAACTAAAATGTTTTGGTCGTCAAAACCATGTATCAAATATTTTTAATACAAAATAAGTTGGAGATTGTTTCGTTTTTGACTTTTTTTTTACTGTTCAACCTTACGATGAAAAAATAGCTGAATTCGTCGATTATATTTTTGATAAATGTATTAACGAAGAAAGCCCGAATAAAGTGTCAAGACAAACATAGTTTCAAAAATATCACCGACGCAGTTATAGCGAGCTTTGTAGGGAGAAAAAGCAAGCCAAGAAGTGAGAACGCAGAATCAAAGAAAAAAGTGGATAGGAAGTACACTTGTTAATAGCAACAGGGGGTTTCCGTTTTACAACTCGCTTCGTTTGTAATTACACTGTGTTATTTGTTGCAAAAATGTTTAATCCTTCTGCGGTAAATCCGCTGAAATTCCTGCCTGTATCTTTAAGGATTTAAAACAATTGTATTTTCTTCAATCAATACCTATTGTTTTCCATGCTATATATTTTTGTCATATATCGTATATATCATACTTAGCTTATTTATCACTTATTATTTATCACTTCTCGTTGGACATAAAAATTTCAATAACGATAATGATATAAATCTGATATCTGCTCGGTCATTCAGGTTAATTGCTGGAGTGTGCGACGTTCATGTTTCCCAGGTATATATTTTGTCGTAGATAAATAGACAATGCGTTTATCGAAATAGTGTGCCACGACTTACATTACTAACAATTATGTACCTCAATGGAAAAAAGTCTAGAACCTACTGGTTTACGTTATGTGTTATGCGTGTCATTATACATACACATGTGAATTGTATTGTTTTGCTTTCTAACTTCAAACGGACGTGTATGCGAGGGCGTCAAAAAACAAAGGTTGATGCGGATATTATTACTGTGCACTGCATGAAGCAGATTATCTGTTGTGCAGGACTAGCGCAGGTATTATGATATCGTGAACAATCGTGCACCAAGACGCTTTTTCCTTTTCCCATCTTGTATTTGCAACATCCGCACTTCTTCTCTGGAAGTCTTATTACTGCAGATCATTAAGGGGCACAGGACTTGTAGCATTTATATATTTGTCTTAGATAATCACAATATATATAGCACAGTTTGAAACAAATATGTTTTGTATGTTACAAAGCCTGAATCATATGCTATAAAGCTCAAAACAAGCTGAAAATGAATGAAAAAAAAGTGGCTCCTTCTCTCAACAATTAATTTTATCAAACTCTAATTTTATTACTGTGAAATATATTGTATTACAGTAAACAGTGAAATTCTATAGATTATTTTTTTTGGTATTTCATGATATTTATTTACATATTTATATATTCAGCTCAATAGCTGAAAAAAATATTTATACAAATTTGGGTTCAAATAACTTAACTTCATTTGATCCTACATGATATACTTACCAAATTAAATACAATATGATATAATATTTTTATATTATACTCCAAAGTGAAGTAACTTGCTCGTTACACTACTTGGTCTATAATATTATGAACCATTATGGGGGTACTCTATTTTACCTTTACAATTTTAGACTACTCAAAATAAAGTATAGAGAATCATTGTGGATTACACTTATTGACTTGTAAAAAATAAATTTCTTAAAAATGTCGATATTAATAATATTATAATTCACACCAATTTATACTATGTGGGTGACATTAAAATAAAAAAATAAAAAGTTAATATTGAATTTAGATAGGAATTAATCACTTACGGGTTACAATATTTGACCATAATGTGCATTTACCTACATTTCAATCATAACCTCAAATTCGAAAAAAAAAGTTTAGGATTTCATCAATTGGCTTATAAAAAAACTTAATATTTCTATAGAAAAACACGTAATGACATAATATTTTATTATAATTAATTTGTCATTGAGGCGTATTTTTTCTTTTAAATGACGTTCTGTTGCATATGCCTTCATTTTTTACTTTGTCTTGACATTTGAAAATATAATAAATTCTTGATCACTAAATGACTTTGTAACACCGTGAAAGTCATTACATTTTTGAACTTGGAACTGCCTTGGATTTATTTATTTCAACAGACTTAGTGGTCATTAACTTTGATTTGTGAATAGTTGCGCATGCGCCTGTATTATGTGGCGCGGGTACCTGAACACTGTTTCCACACGCAGATTTTCGGATTTTTCCGATCACGTACCAATTCAAATGACTCATTTATTTTCGATTTCAAATAATTTCTACATCATAATTTACCCAACAAAACTGTTAAAATTCAGTTTTCAATGAGTATTTTTGATTTTTTTTTCGAGTGCATAGTTATAGTATAATATAATGTTTATTGAGAATTAACACTATTCTTTTAGAGTTACAACTATAAGTTCACTGCCTTATGATGATTATCATGTTATCATAAAATTATCAGACGATATTATTCAATTACTTACATATCGTTTTGAAGTGCCGTTGACTTCGTCCTCGTTTGAACGTCAATTTACTCGTAAATAAATTCCACGTTTTTATTACAATATTGCGTCAACGTAAGTACGTTATATTACTCGTTCTGTGTCGTCGAGTCAAACGCATTACCAAACTTTAGCGACATAATTTATTTTTACTTTATTTATTATGTAGTCGTTCAATTGTAAACGCGTGTAGAGTAGGTCTTTTTTTCATAATAGGTATTTCATTCCTATAAAAATGTTGTTATTTGTTGTTTTATGTTACGCATTTGCTATATGTAATACTACTATTACTTTTATTTTAATTAGCTCATTTTACGATTTTCTGACTGGTTATTACGCGGCGATCGCTTTACTTCTCGACCGGTTTTCGATAATAGCTGCTATTATTCGTTTTCAACAAGTATAATAAATTTTTGCTGTGTTCTAATCACGATAATTAAAACAAATTAGTATTCGTTTTCGCTGTAAGTACGACCAATAACGTAAAACATACACGTGTACGTGTATGCGCGGAAGTGTATAAATACGTGTAGGTGGATTATTGTGATTTTTGTCTGTTGGCAATATTTAGCGAAAAATCGTTGTTTTATTGTCTTTGCACGTGACCATACTGTAGACAATAATAATTTATCGGACAGTATACCAGCTGTATTATTATTATTATACGTTAGAGCGTTTCGATACGATCTGTGGTTCTTAATGAGTTTTTCTATCGTTATATGTATTATTATTATTATTATTATTATTATATTATTATACATTAGGGGTTTCCCTTTTATCGTCCGTCGGTCACGTTTGGTGAAAAAATTATTGTTGGCTCGATAATTTGCCAGTGTAAACGTGCAACTATAATAATAATAATACTAATATTGTACACGTTGCGCGTGTAGGTACAATAATTTGCTCGTGTGGTGCACAATCGAAAACGATTTGCTTAATACTCGGTTTACTTGAGATCCGCAGTGGGAGACTAACACGCATTCTCGTGCTCGCGTTTTTCTCACTGTATTTTCGTATGTACGAGATAAAATTTGGTATAATAATTTGCATGAGTAAAGTGTCGACTCATGTATAAAACCGCGTAAACATAACGTATCGTAAGATTTTTGCGTTTTCCCGATCGGAGACGGACTCGACATATTATATTATACAACGATTAAGGTTCAGGACAAAATTGTTGATTCGTTAATCGAAAATAATAATACGGTTTATTAATTGGTTCGGGTTTAAATGGATTAAAACACAGAACATCTTTCAATTTTTTAACGGGCTACGAAGTGCATGGGTTCAGCACATAAATAATGACATATCAATTTCCTAATTACCCATAATTTAACCCCTGCGGAGTTACATGGGATTAAATAATTATATTTTTCGGAAAGGAGTTATTAAAAGATAAAAATATTAAGTTTAGTAGGATATTTTTTGTATGTTGGTACTACCATGTAGGCGTGTACCAAGAAAGGATTTTCCAAAATTTATATTATTTCAAAAAGTTGAAATAGCGTAAAATGTGTTTGACGTTTATGTTATTTGTTCAATTTGGTAACCATGGTAATAATAATATAAAAGCGACCTCTATATGAATAAAAAAATAAAGAGTAATTTAACTAATTTAACTAATTTTTTAAACGGATTAATCGATCTTGACGACACTTTGATCTAAATAAATAAAAATATGTAGTTTATTTTGTTTATATGGGCATTTTTTTAGGGCAATGAAGTGCACTGGTACAGCTAGTAAGTTATATTTTCCCTTTTATGACGCGTCTCTTCTAAACTCTCCACTAGTACGTAATTATTTAACTAATTTATTGGCATTACGATTTGATCGTATAAATCGATATTTTATAATTTAAGCGTAAATGCTTTTTATCCGTTGTGCCCTCCTTCTGATATTTCTAGACACGCACTGGATACGAGCGATACGATACGCACGTATTACACGATATTCACTTTATTATTTACGCCACGCGCGGAGCCCGATTTACAACATGTAAGTTGCCCAGGACGAAATAAAATTAGGTCTTTAACGCATAGGCGAAAATAATGTGTATTTCACGTGTATGCGCATTATTCTTTAAAGTAGGCTGATTTCAAACTATCGAGTATAATATATAAACAATCAAAAAACATAATTTTTTAATCAAAACACAAGATATTGATGTAATATATTAAGAAGATTGGAAGCAGTGATTGTAAGTTTCTATTACACATAAATTTCACAGAAATTTAGATGTATTTTTAATTCAACGTATCGATCGATCTAGTGATACGTTAAGAAATTGAAAAACAAATTTGAATTCATCGTGAAGTCTACTATTTAAATCGAATTTTCCACTTTCTCGATTATGTCTTCCTAAATTCCATAAAGAAAAATCAAACAACGGATTTAGGATATTGTAAGTTTAAAACGGGGAAGACGATCTCAAGTAGACTTAACGACTAAATGAAGTCCACTATCAGATTTTCATGGGCCCAGAACGAATAACAGGCTGACAATATCATCTGATATCGTACTAGTGTGTAACTTAAGCCTAAAACTCAATGCGAAAGTTTACCTCACATATACTGCACGTTTTTCTACTGTCACGTTATATTCGTCAAATTTTATTATTATTATTTTTTTAACGCCATGAATTCTTTTATTTGGTTGATATGATGACGACGCGACGGTTATTCACTCGGTATTATCTTTGTTTTGGTCATTATTTATTATTGTGACGCGTCTTTTGCTCATTAGTCATTTCGTTCGCCACGCAGTACCTATATAATATGTACCTATAACACCTATATACCTATTTTATTCACGGGGAGGTGTATTGTTCGTTGATTGGAAACACACGGAGATGACGTTACAGGTGTACGTCGTCATACCCACAGGTATAGGTTATAGGTACTCATCTATAATACATATGATATTATTTTTATTATATTATTATGCCCGGTGAACAACAGTAACAACAATATGCCTAGGTACTTACATCATCACACCTTTTTCTGCTGCGCTGCTGTGGATGGGAAACGAAATTAATCAATTGACAGTTAACCCATTGTCGAGCGCAGACAATAATAATTTATTATGCATTATTTATCGAGCAATATTATATGCACAGCGAAGCGGCCGACGACGCTTGTTACGGAGACCTAACCAAAGCTTAGAATAGAAATGATATTCCGATCGAAGTTCTGTAATAATGCGTATAGATACGACTGGTATTAGCATTAAGTATTCACTATACCTACTTTAGACACACGTATTCAATATATAATATACATTACACAAAGCCGTGCCAATTTTAGATTTTGAGTGAAGCGAAGAAGATAGTGTTTTTATAATGATATTTCTGTAAGCACTTTTTCGTATGGAAATACTTGTCAAAAAGTCTCTACCATCAACTTTTTGAAACCGGATTTTCGTCTAGATGGTACTGATAAGTGGTCATTTTCCGAATTTCTCAATTTTCTTTTGGGAAAAACTACCCGAAATTTGACGAAAAAAGACTCGAAAACTATCTTTTTTTATTCCAAACTTCAAAAAAATTTAAACATGGATAGGAAATAATATGAGAAATATTTTAACGTAAGAAAATTTTGAAAATATAAAAAAGAAAATTTGGAAAATTTTTTCAACACTTTTTCTCGTACATTTATTTTCCTTCTCTTTATTTATTGGATAAAAAAAAGTAAAGTAAAATAAAGTAAAGCGTGTTAAAGTAAAGTAAAGTATGGCAAAGCAAAACTAAGTAAATTAAAGTAAAGCAAAAATAAGTAAAGTATAGACAAGAAAGCCGCACATACTTCTCACCACGGGTATTCCTCGCTTCTCGAGTCAGATAGTCTTGACGGGTGTGTTGAAAATAACGACTATTTTTATTTTTTAAATTATTAACTCCTTTTGCTTAGAATTGTATTTTATTTTACTCCGCTTCACTTATCTTTTTATTGTTTAATCAAATTAATCACCTAATTTTATTTTGATACCTATATAAATGTATTTATTACTAATGCTTATGTATTTTTGTCGATTTTCAGGTAAATATCCGAAACGTTATTAAACTGAGTAACCGTTCTTCTTGATGCGTATGTAGGTAAGAATCCAATAACTCGTACATCAGATCACAAAAGCTAGGCAAGTTAACTATAAATATATTTATTTTTTGTTAAGTTAAAGTATGTATATTGAAAATTTTAATTAATGCGAAAAATTGAGTGGAATTAAAAATTTTAAGGAACGTAATAACTAAGTCAAAATTTACTTTTTTTATAACCTTTAAATACCCTCTTAAAATTATTGCAGCTAAAACATGACTTATTTAGACTGAAATTAATTTTTGGCTATAATTTAATAAGCCATAACATTTAATTAAAAAATCATTTTAATTTAAAAAAAAATTGATATGTAGAGTTAAAATTATTAACTATAAGTTATTTGAAAAATTAAAAAAAAAATATTGAAATGACATTAATAATTAAATATTTTTTCAAAAAAAAACTGATAATTAATTTTTCTAGACCACTGTTATAGGTCTGGGTCATACTCATCGTATTGTTCATCGCGGTAATCGTCGAATCCATCGTTTCTAATCGACCAGTTCGAGTGACTGACCGATTTACGATAATTGAATAATTTGATTACAGTCGTGATGTTATACAATAATACAATATAACAATATAAGTATTGGTATAAATAACGAATAACATTACCGCGGTCTGGAATTAATTTCCAAGGTTTATTTGGCAATACGATCGAACTGCCTACCGCGACTATTTGGACGTTTGTCAGAAAATATTCACGTAAACGGTGACTGGTAATAATATCCAGGAAAAAATATTTGGTAATAAATATCTGAGAAATAAACATCAACGAGAACAAATTTCCCAGGCACAGGTATACTAATAGGTACATGAGGGGTCAAAACTAATTTCAAAACTAGCTGGTAAGCAATCTTTAAAATTGTTCACAAACAGGAGAACACGAAAAGAAGGTTAAAATTGATTTAAAATAAAAAAAAAGTAAAATCAATGGTATACGTTCACACGGCGTGAAATTTTATAAAAATAAACATGCTATTAATAATTATATAGTACAAATCGTCTGATTGGTGATTTTTAAATCAACCCCTACCTTTTTCCTGCCTAGTTTAAACTAGTTATAGTCATGGTTCGTGTTTAATATTTTTACATACTTTATCATAATAATATAGTGTGAATATTTAGATAACACAAAAAAATCGTTTCGAAAATTTGTCCTTATACCTACCTAGCTGGTTTTGAAATGGACGCCTCATATGCATGTTTATACATATTAAATTATACCATTAATTTTATAATAACTAGATAACCCACGTCATAGAGTAGAGATGATTTTTATACATAGATACCAACTAACGAATAAAAATTACTATTTTTAAGTGTTTGTGACAAAAATAATAACAAAAACTGATAATTGTTAAAATTATAACTAATTATATAGATATATTTTCTAGTATCAATACTTGAAACTTATTTACACGAGACCGTTGCCTTCCCCTAATACGGTCCTGGTTAGATTTGAAATACTGAGCTGAGTGAGATCGCCAAAACCTAGCTAAGCTAATACTGAGTGTATGTTGCCCACAATAGTCGCAGTGTAATTCAAAATCAACTTTTTAGCGATTATTTCATAATAATTTTTGCCCAGTCTTCATTTATAAAATATTACAAAAATTAAACACCTACCAGGTACGTCGTACCTTAAATACCTTAAATCAATTTAACATTGAATTTTTCTCGGATATTCTCGTAAGTGAGTGTGTTGAAAATGACGACTATTATTGTTCTTTATAGAAATTATTTATCGTTTCTTTAAAATTCTACACACCCCCACTAAGAGTATCTGACCCAAGGCGTAAAGAATATCCGTGATGCGAAGTATGTCCTGCTTTCTTGTCTGTACTTTACTTTACTTCACCGTTTTTTTTTTTTATATATTTTTCCATCTGGATAATATATTTTATGCCTAGGATATTTTTTCATAGATCCGTATAAACAGCTCTAATGTTGGGTATCATATTCAGAGAAATTGCGTTTATCCGTAAACGTGAAAACTCGTATACGGATTTCGTATCGGATTATCGACTCGTCGGACGGCGGTCGCAGAATAAAACCGGATAACGTTCGCGTGAAATATTTTTTTTTTTCTAATTTATTAAATTTTAAACGTGCTGGCGTGTAATACTTAATGTTTTTACAATAACCAAAGATTGCGGTTCACGGAAACCACGCATTGTCGGAATAATTTTTCGATCGATTTCTCTCTGTGCGAAATAATATAAATAATATTCCACGACGTTATATTATTACTCGTTTTTTGCGACGATGAAACCGTGTACATAATATAATGAAAAAAAGGAGCGAAACGTCCTAGATGCATAAATGTAAGCGTGTACCACACATGTCGAGAGACCTAGAAATAAAAAAATAAATATATCATGGAAGATATTTCGAAGAGACTAGACCTTCACGAACCCCCTTCTAGTTACGTCCCTGTCTGACACTGCATGACCATAACATTCTTTTAAACAAAAACTGAAACATTATTTCCAATTATTTCCAAACTGAGAGATAACTTATTTATAAAAAAATGTTTAGAGTTTCATTTAATTTGAAATGTTCAGCTTCAATTAAATCAACTACTCGTACTAAGTGATATTCCAAATGACTTCTTTAATATAAGAATTATGTGTGTTATTGGGTGAACAAGTTTTTGAATAATTCACAAAAATATGATTAAAAAATTTTACTTGTCATATTCTTAGAAAGGCAAAATTATCACTTTTACTTAAAAAAAAAAAAAAAACTGAGGAGATAAATTGTCAACAAGTCATGCGGATCCCTAGAGCATCGGTAAAGATGCTTGGATGCTATACTACACATAATTAATTTTTTTATAGTCGATTTGCTGCGGTCAAGCTCTATTGTCAAGCATTTCCCGAAATTCTTGATCTTACTTGATATTTGAACCTTTTTTATTAAGTCTGCGTACATTTCTATCCATACAATCAGTGCAATCAGTTTTTTCTCTCTTTAAAGACTTGCTTTTATACGTCTTATTCATCTGTTCAAATATTGCGGTGTTTTTTTTAAATATCAGTCGTAGTCTTTATTTCGAAATTTAGTTAAGATTGAACAACACGCATCTAAAATTAAATTTAGGTGATACAATGCGTTCACACGTACATTATTTCAGCCCCTTCCCTCCTTCGAAATTTTGCAACTTTCTTCTTTTTTTTTTTTTTTTTGCTGACATTGTGTACTCAATTTGGGCGGCATTATAGTGAACAGGAGAAACTAATATTTTAACTAATTTATTTTAGTCCTGTCTTAGGTAGTTTCTCACTAGCCTAAATAAACTTTAGATTTACTGATTTACGAAGCGAAACGGAGGAGTCAAGAACCGAAGCGAGCTGACCAAGCATTCGGTTTAACCTACTCGAAATACATTTTTGGAATGTCGTACTTTGGTAGGAAAAGAGGAGATTACAAATTTAGAAACTTGTCAAACAAATCGTGTACAAATTTTTGTGAAAACAAAAAATTGCGTTGTGTACATAACCGTCACTAACAAGCGTTAAAGGTTTTCCACTGACCATTGTAGATAGTTGATACAGTCATGAGTTTCTATAATTTTGCTTGACTAGGAAAGTTGATCGGCGAAAAACAATCGACATTTCATTATTTTCAACCGTTGCAAATTCAAAATCGTCATAAAATTTATATTTTAAGTTGGTTATAGGTAATACATTGGATCACGATCGAAAATCCGGTATGGTCACACATCAGACCACAACCTAATAAATATTAAAATATTGTAAGAAAACATAAAGTTGTTTCATAATATTTTTGATTATCGAAATCAAAAGTCGTTATCGTGTTGTCTCAACCGAAATACGACCAAAATAGAGCTCACTTATACGGATCAACAGGTATTTAGCAGTATTCTATTCCGTACATCCGAATCGCGAAAAGACATAAATAATAAAAATATTTTCTCCACATTTTAATGTCTCCTCGTTTACGATGTATACATAAAATATTTTTTTATTATTTCGATACCTATACAGTACGTCGTATATATATATATATATATTGTTGACAAACCTACAGTGAGAGACCTTTCTCCTCTGACACAGCCGACTACTACGACAACAACGACGCTGGTCATCACGAGATGATGGTCGTTCACCTGGCTCACCGCACTACAATATTATATACATTTATATTGTATACGTAACATTATATTTATGTACACATCTGTTCATAATAATATACACAACACGGCGAGTGTATATGTATATATATATATATTAATAATAATAAGCGGTATCATAAAATCGATTAGCTGGTTATTTCACCGGGCCGCGCGTGTCGTAATCATGCAGGCTACAACAGCCACAGACTGCAGTCGACTCGCGACCGGTGCACACCTAATCGGCCGTCCGTGTCCGGTCCACGACACAGGGGTACGGTACGAGGACGACTACTCTTATTTTATAATATGTTATACCCGCGTGTTGCGTGTATAGTGTGTCCCAAGAGTCTCCACCCGCCGCCCAAAGTATCTCCTGTTGGAAAATTCATGTAAATTTTCAATTCGGTTTTTTCGACGTAATTCGTACAAGGGAATATTCCGATTTAAATGCGTTTATTTCAGCCGAAAAAATCGGTGTCAGATTGTTAACCGTTTTCTGATTTTAAGCAAAACGAAAATTCTTCTATTATAGTTTCCACTATCCGTTTGACACCACCTTCGCTGCAGTCATCTGCCTTCTTCCCCAATCGTCACTTTTTTCTGTTCTCAAATTTTTGTTCACGCTACTCGTTCCGGTGTTCTTTGATTTTACTTATTTCAATACTGTTTTTTTAATGGATATTTAAAAAAAAGAGTTCTGATTTAATAGCGTTAATTTGAACAGAAAAAATTAATTTTTTTTTAAATTTAATTTACGAAATTTTCAAGACAGTTCCATGACTGCCATTCATAGATATACTGACGACTACTCACTGATCAAAACAAACAACATCTTAGTCCAAAGGGCCGAAAAAACTTTTCTAAATGTTATAGCGTATGAAATATTTTTTTTGTACAGGTGTCAAAGACAATCATCAACTGTTGCGTATCAAAGTTAAATGTTACGTATGAGATGAAAGAAAAAATTGGAAAGCAGTGGAAATCTATAAGTAGAGAAGACCATTTTGTATAAATTGAACTAAATGAAGAGCAATTTGAAAATTCTCCTAACAATTAGAAAGAATAGTGTTACTAGCAACCATAATATCAAGAAGTGGGAAACTTACGAGGTACTCAATAAACCATAACCCCTTTATAATCAACAAAATATGAATAAAAACCAATGGACACAAAATGAGGGAAAGACCGCAGAAAAATGTCATATAAGAAATATTAGATGCAACTCGTATCCTCTTTTGAAGGAAATGTCGTTAAAAAGAGATAATTGGAAACCTATATGCGCTATGACAAAGAATGGTCTCAAAAAGACGAATAAAAAGCTTTTTAGATTCTGAATGAAGCGAAGAATGCATTTTTATTGTATTTTTTTCAAATAATTTGTAAAAATAATTATCAAAATTGAGTACAAACCAGTCAAGTTAAAGTATTTTTCAAAGTATTCTGGAAAAAAAATTAAGGTAAAAGCAAACTGAAATAACAAATGTCTAAAACTGAAATTGCACGATAAATGTGTTTATTGAATCGTTTTTAATTGAAGTCGATGCCATTGAATTGCAATTTTGTCATAGATTACTGTTGAAAAAATCTCATTCAGATGTCTGGATTTACGCAGGGTGATCCATGACTTTTGAAACACACTGTGTCGTATATTTATGTGTGTAGATGTATGTATATCGCGTGTTCACATATAATAGCGTACGCGCGAACGAATGAGAGAGAGAGTGATGTGACGTGTTTTCACGGACTCGCCGCGAGTTGTTCTCCCGAGTGGTTTTTTTTTTCTTCATTTGAGTTTTAAAACAACAAACACGGCTGCGACAGTGGCAGCGCTGCACGTGACGCAGACGTGAAACGAATTTTATTTAATTTTCTATGCGCGTACACGTTTTTTTCCCCGTCAAGTTTCCGAATAAATAAATATTATAATCCTCGGTCAGACCAAACATCGTCGCGTCTTGTCGGAGAGACGTGTTTGGGACTTGGCACCCCGGGTGTTATTATATTTCAATATTCGTTTCGATATTTGGTCGTCAAAAACAGCCAATTTACTCGCGGTCGAACGAGTTAACACGAAACTAAACGAATATTCAGAAGACAGTCGGTTCGCTTTTACATTCGACATTTATTCTTCGAATGCAATATGTATTAGGAATTAAAAATAATTAAACATTTTTGACCTATGGAGTTGGAACAATCAAGTAGAATGACGTTCAACCGATTCGATTATCAATCAGAGATTTTGTTGATAGTTTGGTTATTTTTAGACATCCACCGGTAGTCGAAACAATGATAATCCATATTGCGATCCTTGGTAAAATTCCGCCCTCGAAAATTTACTACTGCCTGTGTCCCTAGGTTAAAACATCCCTAGATGTACGTTATAAGTTAATCATATCGCTAACATCCTTATACGCTTTCATTTTGGAATTTCAGCGCTAGATCATTCGGATAATGCTCTTAAAACAACTGTTATCTCGGTCACTTTTTTTGTGGTTTGAATCGACACAGTTTGACTGTGACAAACCCACAAAGACATGTATATGATAAGAGTTGATGTATGCTATATTAAAATAAAATGATAAATAAAGCAACTTGTCGGGGAGTCCAGATTCTAGATTACAATTTTATCAAAAGTGGGCAGTAACTTGTTAAAAAGTTAAAAATTACTTTTACATATTTGATGAATTTTACTCGACTTGTTAATAAAAAAAAAAAACAAATAAAAAATTACTTAGTTATTTATGTTTTATAAATAAAGTTGTTTCTAAATAGCATTTTACCGATTTCTCGTATAAAGAACTGCAGTGTATGTACATATTTACTTTTTAGAATTTATTTTTCCACGATAATTTGTATTATTTCTTTCGTAATATTTTAATGAAGGATGCTGATGGCAATTAAAAATTAAAAGTTTAACTTAACTTTGTAATCACATTCCCGAAAATTTGTAACTCAACTTAGTTCCATAAATTAATTTATACTTGAAATTGGTTAACTTTACCTTTTACTTACATTACATTACATTTTGGATATCTACAACTATAAAGCCTAACTTAATAAAAAAGAGCCTCCCAAGGTGCTCTCCCCATTAACCCTTCCTCTAATTCCTTCATTAGATACATGTATTCATTTTTTACAAAATATACAGCAGTTATTTTTATTTCAGTTAAACTGATTTATGATGAAACTAATTTAATCGGTTGAGTTTACAATATACTACTTGTTATTTTTATAGTTTATGACCGGCGGAATTTATGTTATAGGTGTTAACACTAATCAGTATAGTTTACATACGGTCGATATAAGTTTCTGTCGTATTTGAATATATTTAGTTACTTTAAACGTTTTAAGTGAACACATGTAAATTATAAATTGTAAATAATTTCCTCTAATATTTTACAATTGTATGCTCAAGTCTGGATAAGAAGTAAAATGGACTTAAGGTGAAAAAAAATAATAAATGGACCGTTTCAATACAAGTTATAACCACTTTAAAAATGTTTATTAACAAAAAAATAATAATTTTTACAAAATATATACCAAGCAAAATAATATAATTTAAAACGTTCCCTTCGTTTACTTAAACGGTTCAAACAAAAAAAGAAACACAAAATTCGTCAATTAAATAAATTTCGAAGTTCAAAATTTTGCCTGCTACATTGCTCACAAGAACTATTTATTTTTTGTTTTTGTCACTCACCTTATCTGTGTAGTTTACAGGTTTTTTATTATTTTTGTTTTACTAAAAAAAAAATATGTATATTAACATATAAATGACAACACGTTTTGAGCAATAAAAATATTTGACTCATAATACGCATTTCGATCATTCCACGTGCTTGCATACCGACGCCCTAACATCCAGTGGCTTATACTCATACCAAAAAATAATTCAGTATTTTCAAGAGTACTCTACATACATAATACTATGTATAATGTATATTGTATATATTATCGTACCTAATACTAAAGGTAACTAGGTGCAACATTTCTGGAGGACTTAAATTGTTTTCGTAAACAACTCGACGTTAAGAAAATTCTTCTTTTGGTAAAGGATTAACTGATGTTTAAAAAATATACATATTAGTTTTAAAACTTGAAATGTTCAGCTTTATCTAGGGGCGTAGCTATAGAGAAATAAGGGAATAGATTTCTCAGTATGTTTTTAAATTCTGAGCAAAGAAAAGAATGTAATGTAAATGTTTTCTCTATTTTTGGTTTGTAAAATTCATCCAATATTTCTGTAGATCAGAAATTTCTTTACTTTTTATTTCTTACTTAAGACAAAAATCTTTTTAGCGTACGAAAAAATAACCGAAAAATAGAGTAACAAAAATTATATTTTCATCAACAATTATAGTTATTTAGTCGTGACTATAAAAATAATGATGCTAGATGCTCAACATTTTCACAATTTTCTTCAATAATCAGCCTTAATCACAATTTCATAACTTTTGATCATTTCTGGGTTAAATATAGAATTTTGAAAATGTTGTAAATTTTTCAATGTTTGAAAATTTTTCTTCTTTAGAGAATTATAGAAATTTAATTTTGAAAAAAATTCATTTCACTAAATAATTTATCTCATATTTGCCAATTTATGTACTTTAATAACACTAATTATTTGTAAACAAGACCTTTTTGAATTTTAAATTCTGAATCTGGTAAAGATTGTCTATTACCAATGACTAACATTTATAATGTGTACGAGTACGAAAATAGCTTATCTTCCCTCCCCCCCCCCCAAACAAATTTCTAATTACGCCACTGGCCTTAATTATTAACTATGTTAATTGATAGTATTGGGACAAGTTTTCATGCGATAGTTTTACGAAAAAAGTGTGTCGATATATTTTATTTGTTACATAATGCTAGAAGAAATGTAGTAATGAAACCTTTGCATAAAAAAAAAAAAAAAAAAACACGAAAATAGGGAGCTACTGATAAAACTGGGGAAGCAACCCCTCCCCTATAGTTTCACCTACGATCGTAATACACGTATCGAGTAGGTACCTACAAGTATTAATCCATTACTTAATAATTCTCGTGCAAAATTTGCATGCTATTAAAAATCAATTACCACTCAAAACAGTGATTTTGTATATTGTGGTATGTACATTTTGAATAGCAATGGATTAATTTATTCGTTCTTATTTAAATTTTAATGTCGTGTTAATATGTAGACTCGTCTAATTATACCGGTCGGTTCACGTGATGTGTGTCGTATAGTGAGTGTACGGGTGATAAATGATAGAGAAAAAAATCTAGATCAATAATCTCGATTGGGAAACGTCGACACAGAATTAGGCTTGTCGAGTCGTCTACACGTGTCTATCAATAAGTGCATTGCGCCGCGGCATTTCAATTGATCAAATTAAATTGTTTATAAAACAAGGTCGGCGGCCGTACCTCCATACACACACACAAATACATTATAATACACGTAAGTGGCAAATGTATGTTACGTACTTGCACTTAGCATAACGGTCGTTGTCGATCGGACAAATTGATTGTTAACGGAGACACTGTTTCACGACTACGACCAGTTGTGAATTTAAAATTTACCTGACGAATTGTTTACCGGTGATTATTATTCGAAATAATAATAGAGTTGATAGGTGAAAACGAATTGCAAAATCGTAGACAAACGACAGCCTACCAACGACCTGTGTCGTCGTACCATTGCAGTCGAATCGTTCATTACAGATTAAATTTTTATTATGCAAAAACCCGCGTGACGTTTTTGTAGATTTACGTTTGTGTCATTTCATTTTTGGTACCTACTGTCTTTTTGTAAATCATAGGTCAAACGAATAATTAAAAAAATTTATACAATTTAAAGCCCAAGTAAAAATGATAAAACAATTGTTCTTCTAAGAAAAATTCATTTCGTATTTATCATGTACACTTTTTTTTCTTTAAAAAGGCTGTACATTAATTAGAAATTAATTATTGTTAAGTGGAATTTAAACAATGATTATTAAATAATAAACTGGCACAATGTTTTGTTATAGGTACTTAATTTTTGTTCAACAAATTCGTATTTTAAAGCTTCATCAATGTCAATACTCCGTGATCGATATTAAAGACACAATAATTATCTAATAATATTAAGTATTGAATTCTCCCATTAAACACATGTTCCCAGAAAAAATATCAATATTGTCTCCTGACGGCGTAAATAAGGCTCTGAATAAAATACATTATTCAATGTACCTATTGGCTATGAGTTTATAGGTAATTGAAAACGCGTATTGTGCTTGTTCACTTGACGTGTTTATTATTTTTCTGTTAAAAGTATAACAACCTCATTAATGAGATTTATATGAATATTTATGACATTGACAGTCACGACTTTCGGTGTCTTTTATTATTTATTAATAACCACCGAAACACGTTATGTAAATTAAATTATTAATTAATAATTCATTTTTGTTCTACTCACTCCTGATATAGTGCTATAAATTTGGCCGATTCGGTGTATTCAAGGACATTATAATCTAGAGCGTTTCGAATCGATCAATCTGTACCAAAGTGTCACATTAAAAAATAGTTTTAGTAAAATAAATAAGGCACACACATACATATATACACAATGATGAAAGTATAAACTAATTTATGTTTAGTCATACACTGCAACGTACGGTGTATACACCTCAGAATCTATTAATCACTAATTTCATATTTTGTTCAGTAGATATCTACCAGAATAACGCGTATTTATAATTAAATATTATTGTTTATTTTAGGAAGAAAGTAAAAAAAGCAAAATAATAATGACGGTAAACAATGACGTTGTGAAATGTGCGAGCCTAGTTTTACAGAATTCGGTTCCCGTGCAAATTAATATTTTCCCGTATAACTTAATAAAAATATAATAGAAAATATTTTATAGAAATAACAGTCTTTATTACATTTAATATGTGTAAATAAAAGTTTAAAAAATGTGATTACGTAATCGGTATTAAAAAGAAAACAATAATATTATGACTTTAATATTGATGGTTTTCTAAATCCTACAATCTCATTTGAATTAAAATTCATCATTTTTAAAGGAGTGGTAAAACTATTATTTTGATTTCGTAATAAAATATCAGGGAAGTGTGCCTCTCCTTCTCAACTACTCCATTGAGTGAGTTACTATAAAATATCTAGTTGTACAATTAAAATTTACATGTTTAATTAATTTATATTAATGTGATTACAAAACAATTAAGAACGAAAAGATTTAAATATGTATCTTCAAATTTATATATCAAAACAGAATTACTTTTATTTGATAATTTTTTCGGAACTGAAAATGGTAAAAATATAAAATTTAGAATTATTTTATTGAATTTATCACTAAATTACTAAACTCGATCTTGAGAACAATAAAATTATACTTGTACCACAAGCTTAGGAAAACAACAGAAAATTTTCAAAAATTAAATGTGTGCAGTCCACAGCCGGATTATAGGACATTTTCGTTCATTTCTATACATTGTTGAAAAAATATAATTTAACTTAATTTATGTTTACACGATATAATGCGAGTAATATAGATTTTCCCCTTCTGCGCATAACACTTGGTCAGGTGTATTTTGTTTTCACATCTTTATTTTTTATTTACACCAACCAAATGGTTTTCTTACATAATGGATAGAATGTAGTGTGTGATGGGTGTTCTCTTAACGATCGACTTGGACAAAATAATGCTGCAGGTATTTACTCGTGTATACAGTCATCGTCGTAATAGTGTTTACTAATTATTTGTGGCCGCCTAAAATAAACTTTCTAATTACTCTCAGTTTCCCAGCTTGAATAGTTTCAACTACGCCTCTGTTTGTAGTTGACAGGACCCGAAACAAAGGTGGTGTATTGAAAATATGTTACGGAAATGAAAGAAAAAAGTCCAATCATCATCATCGTTGCACAATTTTTTTCGAATAACACAGTTTTTAATGTTTCGCTCCCTCTAGAACAAATATGACTTGTTTTTTTTTTTTTCTAAATAAAATTGTAGTCCGGCGCGCGGTGTACGATTCAAAATTATTTAAAACACAGCCGTGTGTAACCGGGTTTTATAATGCACGTCATTCGGTATAAACAGTATATCATAATTTATTGATAGGTACGAATCAACGGAACGCGTGTGTTTCTCGCGCGTACGATTTTTACGAAAACTGAAAAAAAAAGAAAATGGAAAAAAAAATAACTCACTGATGAAATTAAGTCGAATCTATTGTCGTCGTTCGTGTGCAACCGAGTCGTGAACTGTTATCGATATCCGGTAATCACCGACTGTCAATCGCGCGCATAGAAGACAAAAGGAGAAAAAATCGTTATTATGACGTAATTGCACTTGCACGGGTATACTTATTTAACATGTAACAGCAGTTACAGATAAATAGAATAGTGTGAAATCATGGAAATCTGTATCCAAAGGACAATCGCCTATTGTCGCGACCGAGTCGCGTAATTTATCCGTATATATTATTATTATTATTATTATTATTGTACGTAAATACAATAAGACTCGCGTGTGTAGACGCAAAATCCTGAAGAAAATACGAGAACAAAATGAGATAATCAAACATTTTTATTATAAAATCTTATTATTATTATTAGCTATAAGAATAAAAAATATTGTTAGGAGGACTATTATAGTGTACACGATTATCCCTGTTAGTCCAATGAGTAATACTAGAAAACGCAGAACTTATTATATGACGTACGTAGACGTTAAATTTAATATTTAAACACGTCACTTCCTAGTTCAAAGAGAATAATTTTCCTTGTTCGAGGGAATACCATATTGTCGTTTGAGTTGACTTCTATGAAATTTAATTCTTAGGTTTAAATATTAAAACGTAAAATGAAATACATAACAATTACAGCACGTGTTTCAATTTATTTTAATTAATTGGTTCTAGAGCTGGAAAGGGGAGAGACTCTAAGTCCTATTTTTCTTTTCATTTTTTTTTTTTTTTTTTTTTCAATATACAATGTAGCATTTAGATTGTCCTAGTGCTGCAAATTGGTGGTTCGACGCTGCAAAATAAGTTTATTATAATTTCAAAGTTATCTCAAAATAGACAAGAACCAGTACATTTAGAATAGTATATTATACGTTATTCGGGAAGGCACACGCCGTAGCACAAACACAATACGCGCGGGTACCGGGTACTAATCGGTGAGAGAAAAAATAAATTATAAATAAAAAATAAATGCTGAACAGGAAGTCGTGTCGATATCAGCGTATACGCGCTTATATCCGAGTGTCTCGACATTGTTACCGACGACGGCGGTGGCGTTCTCCCGGCGTTACTCCGATTTGACTACCTATATAACACAATATTGTAATATACGTACAAACGCGCGCGTATAAAGTTTCCTAAGAGAATCCGGTTTTTTTGTTCTCGCGCGATCGCGGCCGCCGCGCCGCCACCTCGCCGCTGTTTTGACCTGGAAAAGATGACGCTGCGAGACCGACGGCCGAG
The DNA here is from genome assembly GCA_025469315.1 of Stegophylla sp. TES_Ste_2020. Taxonomy (NCBI): domain Eukaryota; kingdom Metazoa; phylum Arthropoda; class Insecta; order Hemiptera; family Aphididae; genus Stegophylla; species Stegophylla sp. TES_Ste_2020. Next base: position 21,080 of record JAIPRM010000329.1, on the reverse strand, counting down.
GCAGCCGGTCACGAGTATTATTATTATTATTATTATTATTTTTTTTCAATAATTTTTTTCACTTCGCCGACGACGTCGCGTTAGGTACAACACGCGTCTAAAAAGAACCGGTGGGTGTAAAGTTTTGAACACACGCGCATATATTTACTTTCTATATCCGTATACAACGAATAAGGAGAACAAAAAAAATCGAATGAAAAAAAAAAAAAAAGGATTGCACGGGAGAAAGTGTTATAAACCGGTCGAGATGATCCGCCGCTGCCGCCTCCTCACCACCACTCCACCCAGATGCTGCAGTCTCTTGTCGTCTACTCACTCGTTCCGCTTCTCTGCATCACACTCGCGAGAGTATTGTTAAAATTATTATTATTATTATTATCATCTCCTCTCCCCGTTGACCGAATTAATACATATGGATTTGTCTAATCCACTCATCCCCGATCTTCTACGTCGATTCCTATCTGCAAGTGTAATGACGAGTAAATACTTGGTGAATAAAATTTTGGGTAAATTCCTTCCTTACGTCGTGCGGTTGTGCGGTATACAGAATGAATTTAAGCATGCCCGCCGGCCACCTCCTGGTAAAACCATGGATTCATAACAATTACGTAATACGTTGCTAACTAAATTATGTGTCCGAGAAAATATTATTCTTAATACTTAAATTTAAATAATTCAAAAACTTTTCGTTCGAATTTTGATTTTATTACATCAAAATTCACCGAAAAATGGCTTGAATAAAGTTCCGTAGTTAAAATAGAGGAGGAAGGGGTGCCATTTGAAAAAAAAAGTTCGTAATTTTACATAACATTCTTAAGGTAACATTAAAAAAATGAGTTATGGAAAATATGGTATTTATTATAGTGATTTGAACATTAAGAAACAAATTCAAATTTTTGCATTTTTTTTGCCAAAAAAAGGGAGGCACGTTAAAAAAAATCATTCTGTATTTGGTAAATTTAGCTTTTTTTTTAGTTTTAAGGACTTGTAATATAATCCCCCGGCAACCACCTCCCCCTAAGTATAAATTATTTAATTAAAAATATTACTGTTATCAAAAACCATTTATTTTTTAATCCAAAATTGAAAACAAACTCTTTAATGCTTAAAATTAAAAAAAAAAAAAAAGAATTAATATTTATAGCGAATAAATATTAATAAAACGGCGACTCCAGCGACAGACATTTAAATCGTTCGAATCGTTTACGTTCTTCAGCTCGACTAATCGTTTTTTAAACGATCGTCCACTTGATATTCGTAAAAATCGTTTAGTTCAAACTAACGAATATCGACGAAGGTATAAAGAAATCAATAAAATTACTTCGTACGTCGTATACTAGACAGATGGTACATTGACGTAATACAGGTACACAGGGACACGATGAAACTAGGCCGCAAAGGTGTCTATATCGTCTTGTCTTCGACCGCAGATACGGCATTATTCCGTTACGAACACGTTGTTCAAATAACATCATTAATTTTGTTTATTCTTATCATAAATCAACGTGTTTTAAACACATATGCATAACTAACACAAGTGGTACCCAAACAACGGATGATTTCCAAATTTATTAAAAATTATAATGATTTCCTTAGGTGCATTTCGTGAAACCATTGAATATTGATTGTTTCTTTGGTTTCAGTTTTGGGTTTGTATAAACGGATTTAGAAATTATCGGTTTTGATCGCCAGTTATCAAAACCCAAAACGCAGTCTACGGTTATAGGTTCTGGTTTATTATAAAACCAGTATTTGAAAATTTCATTATTGGTTATTTACAACAAATAACAACAATATTTTGATCTGTTATCTTAAATTATGCATCTTAGGCGATCTTACGCATCATTTTTACTGAATTAGAATTTTTTTAAAAATTACCATCTACAATTTTATTAGGATATAATGTTTTTCTCATTTATACCGAATACTTGCATTAATAACCTATTATAATATAATATATTGAAAAGCCAAACCGAAATCTTATGGTTTAGGATTTACTTGTAGAAAATAAAACAAATACAGGTTTTCTAAAGACTGATTCCAAATCCTGCGAATAACGTTATTTTATTTAAATTTTTGTTTTCATGATTTCAGATGACTTGATGGTAAACCCTACCAGCAGCATGCAGGCTGAAGACTTGCGATCATCCGTGGTGGCCGACCACCGCCAGCGACAGCGTAACGCGACTCGGTCGGTCGGAACGCTCCGAAGGACAGCCGTGGCTGCTCTGGCCAATCATCAACTGAATCCGCTCGACGTGCCAGAAAATCCGGAGCCCACCGTGGCCCGGATTAAGAAAAAAATCAAACACAAACGCATGTGGGACGAACCTGAAGCACAGGCGTCCGAAGTGCAACAAAATACCACCACCACCAGTACCAGCAACACGTCCAAGCGACCGGATCGCGTTAAAACCCGCAGAAGACTGGTGCCACCGTCGTCCAGCACGGCTAGAACTCTGAGGACTTCAGCCGCAACTGTAGTGCACGAAGACCCGTACTATGATTTTGGGAAAAAAATCAAACATAGCTCATCGTCATTGTCTACTGTCCACGGGATCAATGCCGTACAGGATTTGGAGACCAGAACGTCAGTCCGGTCGCCAATAGTAGTTGCCACGTCCGAGGAAGAGCGAAACCACAACTACGGTGCTAGCAATAATAACGCCACTCCCAGGACGAGAACATATCCGAATCACCGTGGCCTGCACAATTCAACTTCCGGAACTACCACAGCTACTTCGGGTCCCAGGCGATCCGAGAGCCAAGCGGCGGAATGCGTGTATCCGAGATTCACTCGGAGAAACAACAGCAACAAGTCGCGGCCGCAGAGAGACGTGAGGTGCTTGCCGGTGGAGCCCGCAGCACCGGACGCGACGAGAACTACGAGAATATTGTCGACCGTTGTCACGTCTGTCTCGTCCGTCAAAGGCAATGACCAAACAAAATCCGATGAGTCGGAAACGCCCGCAGAACTGTCTATAGACTCGGTCAGAAACGGGACCACCACGGCCGCCATCGCTCTACTGTCGAGCACCTCAAGTCCCACTGAACCCACTGTGTCCGGATATCCCAAGTATCTGCGAAACCGATACCGGAACATATCGCTCCCGGAATATTTGGAAATAACCAGGGTGAACCAAAGGCGACTGAACAATTCTACACCCCCTCCGTCGCCAGTCATAACCACCGAAGCGGTCCGGCTGACTTCAGCAGAAGCCACGCCATCGACCGCCGCCGCTGCCGCCATGTCTTCGGCAGATGACAGCACAGAAACAGTTGACTTACAGCCGATAACCACCTCCACGACTGGTGACCTGCTGCACCACCACCGGTCTCCTACGGTCCATTCGCCAACCCCACCTACTGATCTGCAAGATTTCATTTACCTGAACAACGGTACAACTGAGTCGGAAATTTCACAGCCTCCAACCGCAGACCCGGCAGTGGAGGCGAGACAGCGGAGACCTTTGCTGCAGCAGAAGAACGTGACTGGGCTTTTGGCACCGGAACATGACGTGCAGGGTGTAGTGTACCCCGAGGGACTGGCCACATCCACGTACCTGTTAACGTTCCTGGCCATCGTACCGTTGGTGCTCGTCATCGTGTTCGCGTTCAAGCTGGCCGTCCAACGGAACCGAAAGAAAGTGTTCGACAGTTCGGAATATTCATCCGAGTACAATCGTAGCCCGTTGGACTTCAACACCATCACATCGTCGCCGATCACCACCAAGTTGCCCAGGGTTCCGCAACACATCGTGCAGTGGCCGGACGCGGAAAAGTCTGCAATACCGCCGCCATTGCAACAGCAGCAACAACAACAGCAGCCGGTGGGCCGGTGGGAGTTTCCCAGGGATAAATTGCGGTTACAGACCATCCTGGGCCAGGGCAACTTCGGGCAAGTTTGGAAGGCCGAAGCAGATGACATCAGTGGACACGAGGGGCTCACGCGACTGGTGGCCGTGAAAATGGTCAAGGAAGACGCAGCGTCCAGGGAGCGTGAAGACCTTATTAGAGAATTGAGCATTATGCAACACCTCGGTTCGCATCCTAACGTGGTCACGTTGCTGGGATGCTGCACGGAGAAAGGTACGCGATTTAAAATAATATGTATTGCAAATCTATTATAACAGTAGTAATAATGACAATCATATGTGCACGTGTGCACGATCTGTGCGTGTGTACACAGCATTTTTTTCTATGCGTATACAGGGTGTTCTAAATGTTTTCGTGTCGTGTTTTAAAACATAATTTGAATTATGGAATAATCGTCTTTTAAAAATATAACTACACAGCTGTTGATTATTTTTATAGAATACCTATATATCGGATATCGAAACACTCGCGTTCATATAGTTAGGAATAATTTGTAATCAATATGACCATTACGAAAACGTTTGTCAGATGAGAGATATCTAATGGAAGATTTTGAAATCTAGAAAACTCGGGTTTCCCTTAAAATTTGATTTCTAAAAGACAATGGTTCTAAAATAAGACTAAATTAAATTTAAAATGTGTACCGTACATTCATTCTAGATCATACGGTACAAACTTCAAAAACAATCTTGTATCAGCGACCTGACCTAACCATATTTTGAAGAGTGTATATCTTATGGTCTTATGGATGTATCACATTTAGATTTAAATTGAATGCAGTACTTTATGTAACGTGAGCTTTTTCATCAATCGAAACACTTATTTTAATATAGAACTCAATTTTATTTGTTTAATTTAACGTCACGCCTGCTAAGAATCCCGTAAATTGCATATTAAAATAGGGGCTTTGAGGGGTAAAATTTCTCATGATGAGAAAATGTTAATTAAGTGATTACTAAATAAAATATCCAAAAAACTGACATTCACATTGTTTAAATTAAATGCTGCGTATTAACGTCAGTTTTTAATTTTTTTTTTTTTTTTATTATTTTATTCAATAATTATTTTTCTCGTGAGATTTGTCGTTTTTCAAACTCCTCATACATCACAATGTGATTACTGAGATTTTCATAAACACCATGGAGCTCGAAAGTCTCGAAAATTGAGTGGCATATCAAATTACGAGTTTTCAGAAACAATTAAGCTCACTACGTTATATTTAGTTTTGCGATAAATTTAATAAATTAAATAACAGTCTTCGCGTTCGTGTAACGTAAAATCGGTATTCAATTCCATTCTACACCGACACGCGGTCGTTCTCGGAGTACGAACTATACGGCCCTGTATAAATCATTATTATTAAGAGTGAAAACCTCGCCATAACATAATAATAATAATAATAATAATAATAATATTATAATCGTGATATTGTCGTTTGCAGAACCGTATTTACTGATCATGGAGTACGTCATGTATGGCAAACTGCTTGCGTTCCTCAGAGACCGGCGGACACGATCGCATTATTTCAACTTCAGCGACTCGACCGCTTCGCTCACGTCCAGAGACTTGACCGTGTTCGCATATTGTGTGGCCAGGGGAATGGATTTTCTCGTCTCGAAGAAAGTATGGAAACACTTTTTTGTTATTTCGCTTGTGCGCATTATACGTATAAAATATTCACATTTCAATTATCAACGCGTGTGCGTATTAATACGGTTGAATATGGTCACTAATCGGTTTGGAACGTGATTAATCGTACGGTGTACGGCACGGCATACCGTATGGTACCTATGTCGTTTGTACGCGTCATTTGAAGAAAACCTGCCTAACTCCTTCAGCGGTAGTCGTGAAAGAACGTGGCCATAGTTTTTATTACGCACTATAAATATTATTTTTATCAATTTTCCCCGTCTTATACCCAATATTGCCCCTCTTTGGGCGTACACGCAGCTTATTATTTATTATTATATAAGAGTTGGGGCATGCGTAATAAATACGTATTTCATAAAAGTCGTACACATCAATAATAATATTTCGATATCCGTCGTGTCAATATTGTATTGCAGAATTAAAAATACATTTTGTCTATTGCCCAAACTACCTCGTAAATTAAATCGTTTATTCAAATAAAATATTACATTTATTTATCAAAACACTTATAAGTATGGATAAGGCATTAATGACACGAAAACCACCAGTAAATTCTCTAAAAAAATATACAAAAATACTCAAAAAAAACTCTCTAAATATCAAACTGATTAAATAATAACACTTTGCCATGGTACTAGATTTCATTCGATATTTTTTACTTGTTTAACATCGATCGAATAGGTGGTTGAGCTGTACTTCAGATATAAATCACCGGTTAAATACATTTTAGAAAAAAAAAAATGAATTATTTTAGAGATTGTTCAAAATTAAAGCAATATTTGTAAAAATTACAAAAAATTGTGTTAAAAATGAAAAAATACAAAAAATTTAAAGTGAAAATGTTTTGTTCTGTGTCAATAAAACGACTCTGATTTATGTGCGTAATTAATATTATACTTAGATATCAAAACAAAAAAATTAAAATACAAGTCAAATAAAATCTTATCTCTGTGGATAAGACATTAGGTATGTGAGAAAAAACATAAAGTGTAATTTTGAAGACAATGGGGTTTAACGATAAGACAAACGAAGCATTAGAATATTTTAGTTTATTGTACAGCCAACACATTTTAAGTCGCTTTGGACATTTTCTATTGCCTGACTCGACTACTCGAGCCCTACTGTACGTTAGGATAAAATAATGTTATACTATTGAAAGGTGTTTTGTTCGTGTAAAAACAATTATTTATATTATCTTCCGTCCGATATGCTCAATTCTACGTTTATTTTAAGTCCATGTGCCTTTTATTAATTTAATTTTTTTTTTTTTTTTTAACTTTTTGAACTGAGACACTTTTCATTGCTATTAGAAAGTTATCTTGGTTAAGTTTGATCGTGATTTCTCACCCCATTCATATACAGTAAAAGGGTCGATTTGTAATTATTTCCCTTTATTTTTAAAACTATTTTACTTAGCTCATATATCTATAGAAAATACATTGAATAACAAACTATTTTCAACAAAAATTCTTAAACCTATATTGAAATCGTCGTAAATCTGTTTTCAGAAAAAAAAATAAAAATGTGCACGTATATAACCAAGGGAGGAGGAGGGTTCGGGCGTCCATGTCCCTGAAAATAAATTTACAACGTCACCTTTCAATAAATCACTTGTGTTTTATAATCGTTTGTTATACTTTATGCCTTCGCATTGTGATAACATCGAATCATCTTCAGAAATTATTTTTTAACTGCGTCTTAACAATATATTTGTCGTCGTAAACTGTATTATGGTCAACACATACGTGCATATTTCGTTCTATTATACAATATGTGATAACAATAAGTATTTTTTTTTTTTGACAGTTAATTTTGTAATGCATGAGAAAAAAACATAATATGTTATTCGTGAGGAGACAAGTGATACCCTCCGTTAAAAGACACCCACGAGTGTATAGGTAGATACAAGGCTCTAATATAAGAATTCTTCGATTAAATCCATAAATTATATAAAAAAAATCAATTGGGATTTTTTTTTTTGTTATGTTTGATCGATAAAAATGACAGTTTGACACATTTGTAACGCACGTTTATTTTTTATGCAAACCAATGATTTTCGTTTCTAGATAGTGCACAGGGATTTAGCTGCTAGAAACGTGCTGGTCGATCACAACAAGCTGTGCAAAATCGCTGATTTCGGTATGTCGCGCAACGTCCGCGACACAAACCAAATCTACGAGCAGAGGCACACCAAGGTCAGTATTCAGCTAACATACGGTTTCTTCTCGAAACTAATATACATTTAGTTTATATTATATAAATCGTAGATTTGCACGAATTTTCGACTTCCGAGTAAAAAAAGAAAAAGATTTTGAACAACTTTCAACACGAGTATAATGCCAACGAAATCAAAATGAAAGACAATTTTAAAACGAGAACTATGTATTGCATTTCTGCGTATTAAATATAATTATCACTTTTTCAACAAACTCGTTTCTGTTATAAAACGTTCTCAGTAAATACTAAGCACACGCAATGCATCCGATCTGACTTCGTCATTGCGCTTATTATCCACATTTTTAATATCAGATTTATAACCCTCCCCCAAATTTATTGCCTACGCTATCCACCAACCTATACAATAAATACTCATTACAAAATAGTATGTCTTTTATGTTTTTTTTGTTTAAGTATATTTCAACCTTAAAGAACTTAATACAATAAATATTAAACCGGACGTGCGTTGTTTGTTGGATAATATTTTAGTTTATAATTTTTGTTCAAATGTCACAGTGTGTGTTATACGGCAGGAAGAAGTATTATAATTATTATTTAATGTTTTATTTTTGGAAAAAACTTGTTTTCATTTTTAATAAATTAGGTAGACATTTGGTTTTCAATAATAATTAATACCGAGTACAGATTACAGTTTTGTGACGCACACAAAATTAACGATAATCATTCACCGACAAACACATATACGAGCGTTTATTTAATTTTCAGGAAAAAAGATAACCGTTTTACGATAATAAATCCCTATTTCACACCCTGATTGGTGCCCTATTACGATTATGACGATTAACTGATGTTTTCGGTTTCACAGGGTGCTTTGCCGATCCGCTGGATGGCACCGGAGTCATTGCACTATAGTATATTCACATACAAGACTGACGTGTGGAGCTTCGGCGTGCTGATGTGGGAAATCGTCACTCTAGGTGAGTTTCGCATAAGTAATATAATAATAATCATTACGCCTTGGATTTGTTTTTGCTGGCTTATTCACTGCACTTTTATAAAAAAGCACAAAATGTGTTCCATAAAGCTATGATTAACAAAACAATTGAGCGCATTTTACCGTGAAGATATAATACTCAAAATACCAACAGTACAAAATATTGTACTATTTTGTAATACGAATTTTAGTAAACATTTTGTATGAAATTTCGAGTGAATAAAAATAACGATTGCCTACGGTTATTTCAATTTTTCGTTTTTGTTTTAAAATTTGCCAATTTGTTTTAGAAAACCATTTAACTATATTCAAAGAGAAAATAAATAAACACAACTGTATGTTGTTTTGTAACCGAATTCATAATTATCTTTTAAGTACGGTTTTACCTTTTACGGTCATATTTTACCGCATACTTGTAACCGATCTTAGTAATGTTATTGTTACAATTTACTGCTGTGCACTTTACGTTCTTACCGGCAACGTACAGATACGATTCAAAGAGTACAATTTAAAATTCTATATGAATAAAAATAACTACTTTAAATCTGTTCGTGCTGTAGATTTTTGCCGATTTTGGATTTAAAAACGTTAAAACCGTGGACAATACCAATGTTATTTTATCGTTAGTGCGTAAACATTTTTATTTCTTTTTAATAACAAAACAAACGAAACACTGAATACTGATGGCCGCATTAATAGTGTATTTTTCTGTCGTAAAAAATGCGACGAGTTATTCAAAATAAATGACATACCGATACAGTGTTATTATGATATTATGACTGTACTAAACGATGACAATATTTTACGTTTTACAACTTCAAATTCAATCTATAATTAGGCGATTGTTCGACCTAGAGATATGACACGAGTACCCTAAGTTAATTAGAAGAAGAAGAAGAAGAAGAAACATAAAATATAAAAGTATAGATATGACGTGTTTCCATTCGTTATTTCACTTTTTCCCAAACGAGAATTTTTTGAAACCAAAACGATAGGTACGAATTGTTTTGATAACACGCGATTTCCGGGCGAGTCTTATAATAATATAAAAATTACATTATCAATTACGTCAATATAAACTAAAGTCTTGGGCGGTACAAAATCCTGCTAAGCCGTTCGATACATATTTGTATTTAAAAATGGTCGACTCACAATTGTTATTCTTCCGCATTTTTGGTACACGTATTATCTCGTCGGTAAAACGATTATTAATTCCGGTAGTGTCAAAAAAACAGACGACTCTTTTCTTCTCTTCCGTTCGTCGTTTAGGACCGTAATTTTGTTTTGCATTTTTTTTTTCTTCGCTTAAAAATGAATATTTATATACGATTCGTATTCGCACGTGTATGCGCTTAAGGCCTGCAGAGAGAAGTCTAAGACGTGTAAATGTCGGGTGCAGATTATGCGTAGGAAGCGTATAAGACCGGATCGAGCGGAAGTCGTGGCCTAGGGTGGGGGCCACCAGTTTTCAGTTCTTCTCTACGATCAGAATATTATTATTTTGTGAATCGTTTTGACCGATGAAAATGCATTTTATTAAGTTCATTTTTTGTTTTTTTTTTTTCTACATGCAATACACAGGTCTTAAAGCTTCTTTTGAAACACTTTCGTTGGACTTAGTCTTTAATTTACATAAAATCTTTCGAGTTTACTTGTCAGTATCAAAATATCCGATAAAAAGTTTTCAACAACAGTATCTAACACACATTTATATCGAATTTCAAATATACCATAACTGATCATTCAAGTAACTTTTTGGTGCGCTTACCTATTTTATATCTTTTTGATTCATGCATAGAGCCATAGAGGTATAAATAAATAGGTAATTATAATCTGTTGAAATTAATTTTTAAATTTCCCTCGTGCAAATTCCATAAGGATGAATTATATGGAATCATAAAATTGGTAGAAAACGTGTTTCGTGAAACAAGTTTTAAAGTGTACACACTTTACAGTGGTACCTAGTACAAAATATTATTTTTAAATTCACAAAAAAAAAAAAAAAAAAAAACTAAATATAAATGCTGTTACTATATTCCGTATTCGTGTTCCGAATTTCCGTCAAAGATTTTTTATTTACATAATTATTTGTTTCTCTAATATTTATAAAGGCAAACGCTAATAAATTATCACTAAAAGGATTGAAAGCATCGATTTTCTGTTTTTGTCTTTCACACATGTAACACGTATTAAATTGTTAATTTATTTTAAGGACTTAAGTAGGTACCGCTCTCCTCGTTGATAAAAAACCTTCGCCATTATCACCAGTTAATTTATATTAATACGATTTGTCCATAAAATTCAAAACTTATGTATCTTAAACCCCTTTTATAATAATAACTTAATTTTTATATTTTGTTAAAATAAATAATACTGAAATATTTTATGTTTTAGCAATTTTATACTTATTATATAAATAATTTAAAACGCTACTTTTTACACTTTAAATACAGTTTTAGTATCTACTGTCAATTATTTTTTATTTAAAGTTAAAAAAAATATCAAGCATCTCATTGCATAGGCGAAACTTATGTCAAATTGTTTTGGGGGAAACTAAATTTTACTCAAAAATTACTCTCTCTAATATCTCATAGGAAACTGATATACGTATAGGTATGATTAATGCTGTATTACATTTTTGTTTAATAGTATCAAAAATTTAATATTATATTAGAAAAAAACAGATTTTCCAATAATTTTTCCACAATTCTTTATTTATTACAAAACATATTTTCTTTGTAATTTTTTTCAACATACAATGATGACACAAATATACATTGATTTATATTTCAAGTTGCTAATACTATTAGTTTTGAAATTACGACTTAATTACTGAAATTGATTTCATAAAAATCTAGTTTATTGCAAATTTTATCGTTTTTACTAGATTTTTTTCGGAAGTTTTACTTTATGTTTGTCCAAATTACTGAGAATTTTTAAATATGACTTTTTCAAAGTACCACGCAAACAAAATTTTTCTACTGGAAACCTTCACTACACATACTGATCTGAGTACATTTTCGTGAATAAAACATTTTTACATAAAAACAATTAGAAACTTCATTGTAAAGCTTTGTAAGACTTCGAGCTTTTTTGTTCCATTCCGCAGAATCTAAAATAAATAGTATCTGTTATGGCATAGAGAGCTTGAATAATAATTTTCTATCTACTACAAATTGTTCAAACTTATACTTGCATTAATTACATTGGTATATATTTTTATTGAAGAGAAACAAAATATATAAATTGAAAAAATTATATAATTTCTATATATATTTTCCATTATTATTATTTCTAAACATAATATGTTTATCAAATGAATAATTATGTAGATATAAATAAAATAATTATTAAATTATTAATTAATGTAACGTATTATTTATTATTCATATTTGAAAATATTTGTTTTTAACGTATACGCATATAAGATAGTGCAGAATTTCATTATATTATTCTGCTTCAGTTCCATTTTATTTTAATATTAACAGATCTTTCGATTTTGCAACAGATAATACGAGTAACATATTATATTTTTATACAAACTGGAAATATGTGGATCTGACGACACTAATAAGTCGTCGTTGAATAAGTCTTTGATAATTGTCAGAGCCGTCCTAGAGATATTCGGGGCTGGGAGCAAATTAACATGAAGACCCTTCAACCACCTTATACTAAAATGAAAACTTAACTGAGATTTATAAAGTTCTTGCAACTGTATTATTCCAAACCATGATCAACCAAGATAATTTAAATTCATGTATTGTATTACTATTTTCTATCACTATTGCATTATTGTTTTGTATATCAAGACACTTTAAGGGGCTCCTAGACATTTTCCAAAAATGGGGCCCGGGGCAAAATAGTCCCGTTGCCCCTGAATTAGTAGTAGTACGTGATATTTTTATAGTATGATTATTTCGATACTTTTTTTATGTCCTCTTTTTTTTTTTTTTTTTTTTTTTGTGAACGGGTGAAAAACGTCCAATAAACTGTACGTTATTTTTGCACGTTAATCAAATTCTGTTTTTATTCTCTTTGGCTTCAGGTTCGACGCCGTACTGCACGATGGGCGCGCGCGAGGTGATGAGACGCGTGCGCGAGGGCTACCGGCTGGACAAGCCGGCGCACTGTCGGTCCGAGCTGTTCCGCGTCATCACCAAGTGTTGGGCCGCGGACCCGGCCAAACGGCCCACGTTCGCTGAGCTGAAGCAGGAGCTGGGCGCGCTCCTGGAGAACCCCGAGTTCGAGGGCAGCTACGTGGACCTGGAGAGCCTGGTGGACGAGTCGGACGCCGGCGCCAAGGACAGACAGCTGCAACAATAGGCGGACGGACGGAGAGAAACGCTTTTTATTATTTTTTTTTAATATTTTTATTTTTATTTTATTTTCGTTGTATAGAGGCTATAACAGTACATAATATATATTTTATTATAAGATTCCCTTTTCTTCGTCCCCCCCTCCTCTTATCACCATAATATCGTTTAAGTCGTAACATTCGAGTAGTTTTATACTCGGAAACGAAAATTAATCGAATAGTAGTCAGTCTACAATAATATACATCGGTATATTGTTATACTCTGTTTTCCATAATATTATTATGTACCTATTATTGTGATGTGCAACTATATGTTATTATATTATATTGTGTATTATTATCGAAAAATATGTCATTCCAGAGGACCGCAATAAAATATGTATTGTGTTCATGCGATATTTATTCATAAAATATTTTTTGTAAATCTCTATACACACCGTTTTGTATATTCTTCTTCGTTCTTTCTCCTCGACTCTTCTATCTAGCAAATTTAAAAATTACCATTGTAGTCAACCCTTGCGTCTCGTATTAACAAATAAATAAACCAAAATAATTTTTAGAATTCACCATTTTATTATTTAGCATTTACTAAATTTACATTAAATATAAAAAAATACAAAAATACCTACATTTAAAACATTTAAATCACTCATTAATTAAAGTCCAACATATTTTTTTTGATATTCCAGTTTGAAAATAATTTAAATAGATACAAACATATTATTTGGTATCTATCAATAAAAATTCATAAAAAATATATTCTTATATTTTAGTTTTAATTTGGATAACTTGCTCAGATATCCCAGGATTCAACTAGTTTGACTATGTTTAAAAAGATTTTGGAATATTATGAGAGCAAATAAAATAGAGAAAAGGAGTTATGGTGCTACTTCAGAGGACATTGAGTCAAGAGTCATTGAATAGACTTTAAATTCAAAATTTAAATTGATATATAAAAACTGGTTACTAATATTAACTGTAAGAGTAAAAAAATGACAAATGAAATGCTCTAAGACATTTTTTAATTAATACAAATAAAAATTATTTTTTCTTATCTTGATCGATCATTCTTTCAGTAACCTCATACTTTCTCAAGTAAAACTGTAAAAAAAAAAAACAAATATTTGAATTAAATATTAATATAAAAAAATGGCATTATTATAGACGTTTTCAATCTTTTCATGGTTCAACTCATTTTTTAAATAACTTTAAAACTTTGAAGACCCAGTACCTAATAGTTTCAAATAATCTTTATTTTATTATAATATCTATGAACATCACAAAAAAAAAAAAATGTATGTAAAATAATATTATTATATGATGACACATCATTTTTTCAATTAAAAAATAAGGTTGTCTAAAAATGGTCAGCAGCCCATCAAAAAAATTACACCATTCACTTTTGGATCACGCCAGGCTTGGATAAATCAGAAGAGTTATTGAGTTGGTTGAACTCATTGGGCCGTGCGATATTATGTGTGCTAAGAAGTATAAGTAGGGTTACCATATGTCCAGATTTTTTTCAGATAGTCTGGATTCCAAAAACTCGTCCAGATTGGAGTTTGGATTTGAGAAATGTCCAGATTTTACAAAGGTAAATAGAAAACATGGCTGACTATATAGGCATAAAAAGTTATGTCGAGTGTGAAATCTGAGGTGTTACGCTATGTATAATAAATTATGTAATTTACATTTTTACCAAAATGTTACACTCTGTATAAATATATAATTAATATAGATATAAATGGAATAATATGAAATTTCTATTTTCGATATTATTTTTATATGGAATGTATATATATTACAACAAGCAATGATCTAAAAGTAAAATTTTATAAATGAAATAACAATATTGTTTATTTGCATTAATCCTTATTGAATATCCCCAATTTTGCACTTCCTCTCCCTAAAAAGAACTTTTGGTCCGGATTAGGTATAAAAACATTATGGTAACCCTAACTATAAGAGCATAGAATGAAATTTAGAATATTCTAAGCCAGTATACTGTATATTACAGTACATTAAAACATTTTTTTAAGGATCAGAAACTCTTTTTGGGCTAATTAAAATCTTAAAATTCTGTGAGCTGGTACCTTCCCCATTCAGTGTTGATCACGGCCCACAATTTGAGAACCTCTGGTCTATACTTAAGCTGAAGTTAATATATTTTACGTTATGATCAACTCTCAAAAGTAAAATTCATATAAATGAAACAATGTTTGATATTTTCATTAATAAAACATGACGGCTTTAAAATAATAATAGCTAGTAGCTACCTCATAATTTTCTTGGTTTATTTGGTAAAATGAATGTACAAAGTCAACTTTATCATTATCTTGGTCTCTGTCTTCCTTTTTTTTAAGACTTATGGTAGTAAAATCATTATCATCATCTGTAATGAAAAGATCAATAAATAAAAAAAACAGTACTCAATTATGAAAATTTTATTTAATGATAACAACAAATATAAATTGAAAATTGTTCTAAACAGTAGTGTACTTAACTAGTAAGGTTAGGGTATAAAATGATGGAAGTTGTATATCTACTCTCGAGACTGAAAATGTAGGGTCGCATAGATTAAGACCTTGGTAATCTCAATGATGAATATATATCATATCTTTATTGGTTGTAAATAGATATAATATAATAATAGATAATATAGTAAAGTTAAATACAAATATACAAATAATGAAGTATCATTGGTAACAAATGATAAAGTAAAATTTATAAATGACAACACATTTATCAAGCTAATAAAAACAAAAATTGCGCACATATTTTTTCACTGTAACAAAAAGATAAATTTGTCATTAGGAGATACTGGTTAAAATTCTTGCACTACTAATTGTAAAAACTGTTGGAGCAGTGGTGGCACCAGGGCTTTAAATCTGGCAGGAAAAATCTAAGGCACAAAATTTTACTGTAGAGCACAGGAGCAAATAGGGGACTAAGTCCGCTCCTCCCCCCCCCACCAAAAAAATAAATAAATAAATAAATAAAAATAAAAACAATACTCAAAGCTCCCCAGATTTTTTAAAAATTGCTTAATGTCAATACATAAATATGGGGGAGAGGGGGATAAATCTAACAAAAAAACATGTTAGCACCAACATTTTTTAACCTTATTGTGCTCATGCTGTAAGGGCCAACATAGAATCTATAATATGCAAGATATTTTTTGCACACTCCCAGCCAGAGGCATGCTTAAGATTTTTCTATGGGAGGGGTTGACTTAATATTTTTTAATAGATCCATTTAATCATATATAGACATGAAGAGAATCACATTAAAGGGGGGGAGGTCAAAGGAGGCAGTTGTCCTGGGCTGAAACGTTTTAGGGGCTTCTGAAATCAAAATGAAAGAACATTTTTATTGGGGTATACTTTAGAATAATTTTAAATTATACTTGTCCAAGCTTCGACCAGTATCACTATAGAACCCAGATTATACCCAGATGGTACTTTAGAGAGGTAATTTTTCGAATTTCTCAAGACTTTTACAAAAACAGGGAAAATCTGTCAAAAAAATGACAAAAAATGCAATTACTGGAATTTCTGTAAAATTGAAAATTACTTTTTAACATAACTTCTAAAATAAATCAGCTAGGAACTTAAAACTTTCATCAACTACTAAAAAAGCGGACATACTTCGCACGATGGGTGTACTTCGCACGACAGGTGGTATTCTCTTGACGGACGTATCATATTTTAAAGAAACGATAAATCATTTCTTCAGTAAAACGATTCTGAACGAAGGAAGTTAATAATATAAGAAAAAAAAATGTTCGAAAAAAAATGCAAAAATCTGAAGTGCCGGGCGTAGGGAATCGAACCCGGTACTGCACACATTAAAGCCTACATAATTGCCACTCGGCCACAAACATTATTTGATCTTGTAGGTGAAATAGTAGGTATTTAATATAATAATCGAAAATATTGAATTATCAAAATAGAATAAAACAGATAGAAAACTATTGTTACACGTGGATTTTA